>JAZHYW010030974.1:0-38385 GCA_037355805.1 Ixodes ricinus | reverse complement strand
CTCCGCTGGCTCCTGCTTTAATTCCAACTTATTCAGTTCTAATTAATCAATATTGTTCTCAAATTGGTACCCAAGTGCGGGTGAAGGTGTATGGGCTATCGGCGGACACCAAATTTTCCTAAGTGGTACGTGAATTTTCCAAGTTACGTGGACTCTGTTCTCGGGGCGGCGGGAATCCCCGCTAAGCCTAACGTAGGCCTAGCACGAGTACGGCCGTCGGCGACGACCGGCCGGCCGCTAGGCCTAACCCGGCGGTGATCATGTTCGAGATGATGGACGAGACAACGACGGCCACGTCAACAGGAGAGGCTGTAGCTCCATCGCTACGAGTCGGCAACGTCGACGGGCGCACGTTCATCGAGGTGCCCGGGGAGCGTATCGAACCGGAAGAGGCCGAGGGATGGAAGGTCTCCGGCAAGCGAATCAAGGAGATCACGAACGGTACGGAAAGCGGTGAGTTCGCTGCAACCAACCGGCCGTCCAGGCCCAGAACTAGGGCCAACTACGCCAAGAAAGTCGCATCGGCAATCACGAAAGGGGCGCGGATGCCAGTAAGCATGCCGAAGGAGGATATCAAGATCGTGGTCAGGCCACGCGGCGGCCTCAATATAGCGAAGATGGGAGGCCCGGCTGCCATGGCGGCGGTCACAAGGGCGGCGAAGGTCACAAGGGAGGAGGCTGGCGAGGATACCGTCGGTATAAATACGCAGCAGAACATTATAGTGATTAGCACCCCAGACGAGCGGCGAGCTACGAGATACGCTCAAATGACGTCCATTAGCGAGGGAAGCAAGACGTATCAGGTCAGCGCCTATAGAACGGCACCTGACGGAACAGTCAAGGGAGTCATTCGAGGCATAAACATAGAAGAGACGGCGGAGGATATCACGGAAAACATAGTGAATAAGAACAACCCCACGGCAGTGGAGGCGCATAGAATCGGAGAGACGACCGCGGTCATAGTGCTCTTCGCGGGGCAGAAGGTACCGCATTACATCAAGTACGGCATAGTTTTGATCAAGTGTGGATTATATCGCAAGCATTTCGATGTTTGCAAGACGTGCGGTAAGCTGGGACATAGACGAGACGTGTGCCCGAATCCCGGAAACAAGTCCTGCTTCGGCTGCGGCATGGCGAACCCGGAGGAAGGGCACGAACTGAAATGTCAACCGAAATGCAAGCTATGCGGAGGCCCACACCCAACAGGGGAGAGGGGCTGTAAAAACAAATACAAGATGCCATACATAGTTAAGCGACGCCAATGGGAGCGCAAAGCGGAGGCCGCGGAGCAGCAGGTAGTAGCCGGAGACTTTCCAGCGTTGAGGTCGCGCTCCATCGAGAATCCGCGCAGCGTATCAAGACGACGAGCCGACAGTCGGAGAAGGGAAGTCAGTAAGGAAGGCAGAAGCATCAGTCGCCGCCGCGACGTACCGCGGCCGAGGAGGGGACTTCCTGGGCAGACGCTGTCAAGACAGCTAGGTCCGAGAGCAAGCAACCCAGGGTGAATAGTTATTACGAGAAGAAGAGGCAGGAGGACCTGGCAGCGATGAAGGCCCTCAAGGACGAAAACGACAAGCTCAAGCGCAGAATCTCGGAGCAGGATGATATAATCAAGGAAATCAACGCGAAGCTGGCAATCCTGATTGGGGAGCGACAGCAACAGGCACCACAACCCGTACCAGAAAAGACGACGGAGATCATAGTCGAGGATGAATCAGAGACCGAAGTGGACCCCAGAGCCGATAGGGCGACGGAACCAGCCCCCAAGAGGAGGGCCATAGAAAGCATCAGGGATCGAAAGCTTATGGATAAGCTCAAGAGACACGATGAAAGATTGGACAGAATGGAGGAAATCTGCAAGGAGACTAGCGAGCGCCTCACATCGCTCGAGAAAAGCATGCAGAGTATGTTGGCGCAACTACAGGCACAGATACAAGCACAAATACAAGCGCAGATACAGAGCATGGAAATCCGGATCATTACTAACCTCCAACAATCATGGACGGGACAGGGCGTGCAGCAACAACCACTCCGCCAGTAAAAGGCCTCGTAGTCTGGCACTGGAACTGTAACGGTTTTGCACACAAGAAAGCGGTACTACAACAGCACTTGCAGAGAGTAGATAGGAAACCAGATGTGATCATGGTACAGGAATCTAATGCCGCGGAGACACCCAAGCTCGCGGGATACCGATCGCACAACAGGCCCCCGGATACCTGCGAAACGCCCAAGGGGAAGGGTAGGGGAGTCTGTATCTTCGTACGAAAGGGTATCACATTCGTAGAGCACGAAATACTAGAAAAGAGCACCATAGAACACTGCACTGTGGAGGTTATCACGGGAAGGAAGAGAAAAGAGAGCACCTTCTTAGTTAATGTGTACAGCAAGCCAGCTCACACGCAACAGAAATTCAAAGCACTGTTTCATAAAGCATGTAGGGTAGCGGGAGGAAACACGCTGATGGTATGCGGCGACTTTAACGCAGCGAACCAAGTGTGGGGGTACCGCAAGACAACAGCCAAGGGAAGAGACTTATTGCAGGACGCGCTGGACGCAGGGTTGAGTCTCGTCACAGATCCCGAACAACCCACTCGAACGGGAACATCGGTTTCCCGGGACACCACCCCGGACCTCACCTTCGTCAAAGTGGCGGGGAGGAAGAGAGAGGTGACTTGGAACAACACGGGCTATGACCTAGGAAGTGATCACTACATAATAGAAGTCCTCATCCCGCTGGAGGGGAAAGGTGGTAACACTGAGAAGAGAAAGCACCGGGTCACGGATTGGGACGCCTTCAGGACGGCACTCACTAGCTGGCAATCAGAAATCACGGATATCGATCAATGGACGGATAACGTTAATAGGACGATGGAGGGAGCCACGAAAGAGATAGAAACGGACGAGAGTATAGACAGAGTGGACAGCAGATTAGCTCACCTACTGGAAGCTAAGCAGTCAATCAAGGCAAGATGGAAGGGTCAGCGCACAAACAGAAAACTACGGAAGAAGATCGCGGAACTCAATCAGCGTATAGAAGACCATTGCAGGTTACTCTGCGAGCAGCAGTGGAACGAGGTATGCAACGAGGCGGACGGTCAAATGAACAAGAGCAAGACCTGGAGCATGCTCAGACATCTCCTCGACGAGACCAAGACTAAGGGGTATCAGCACGACAACCTTGCGAGGATCCTACACAAGGCCATTAGCAAGGAAGGGGAAGTCGAGATGAAGAGGCGTCTGGACGAGAAGTATCTACCGTCCACTCCTACAACGGAACACCTGGAGTACCAGGGTACCGACAACGCGACCCTGGACAAGGACATTGCAACGTGGGAAGTCAGAGCAGCCATGCAAAAACTCAACAGCAGATCGGCAGCCGGTCCTGACCGAGTTACTAACAAGGCGATCAAGAACCTCAGCGAGGCGGCTATCGAGAATATCACAAAGTACTACAACAAGTGTTGGCGAGAAGGGAAACTACCAAAGCAGTGGAAGACGGCCAAAACGATCCTCATCCCCAAGCCGGGCAAGCAACCCAGTGTAGAGAACCTCAGGCCGATCTCACTTACGTCGTGCGTCGGGAAACTTCTCGAGCACGTACTGCTGGACAGATGGCAACGATATCTGGAGGAATCGGGCCTCTACCCGGACTCCATCATCGGGTTCCGGAATAAGCTGGGGACACAAGACGCAATGATTCTCCTGAAGAATGAAATCATAGACGTACCAATTAGCATAGGTGACAACAGGGCCATCCTGGGGCTGGACTTACAGAGCGCCTTCGATAAGGTGAGCCACTCTGCCATCCTTGCCCAGGTCTCAAAACTGAACATGGGTAGGCGATCCTACGATTATATCAGGGACTTTCTAACTGGACGAACCACTAGAATCTGTGCGGGGGACTTACAACTAGACGAGAAAGAGTTAGGCAGCGTCGGAACTCCACAGGGGTCGGTGATCTCCCCACTGCTCTTTAATCTTGTCATGATAGGGGTGGCTAACCGATTACAGGAAGTTAGGGACGTCAGACACACCATTTATGCCGACGATATCACATTATGGGTCAAAGGAGGCAGCGATGGTCACATAGAAAACCAATTGCAGGAAGCGGTCGAGGCCATAGAGGAACACCTAGAAGGGTCCGGGCTCGAGTGCTCCCCGACAAAATCAGAACTGCTAGTGTTACCACCTAAAAGGGCAGGCAGGAGAAGAAAGGACGCGCCGATCACGGTGGAGAGACCTAAGATCACGGTCAAGACGGCGGGCGGGCAGATAATCCCGGAGGTAGACAAGATCAGGGTGCTCGGTTTGCTACTCGAGCGGAACAGAGTGAATGGAGAAACAATCACTAAGCTCAATACCAAGGTCATGTCTGCTACGAAGCTCTTACGGAGGATCTCCAATAGGAAAGATGGCATGAAGGAAGAAAGTTTAATCAGGTTAGTGCAGTCCTTTGCGATCAGCCACATTGCGTACGTGGCTGCCTTCCACAGATGGACTCCAGGGGAACGAAACAAGATAGACGCCCTCATCCGCAAGGTATACAAGATTGCACTGGGACTCCCAGGCAACGTGAGCACACAGAAGCTCATGGAGCTGGGGGTACACAACACTCTGGAGGAGATTGCAGAAGCTCAACGGTCGGCGCACCTGGAGCGCCTCTCCGGCACGAAGACGGGGAGGAAGATCCTACAGGACCTGGGCATAAATCCTAATGGCAGCGGCTCGGCGGCTTCCGAACCCGTTCCGAGCAGCTTAATGAGCGGAATCCGAGTGTGTCCAATACCGCGGAACATGAACCCCACGCACAACGCGGAAAGAAGAGCAGCGAGGGCGGGTGCTCTCGTGGATAGGCACGCGGAAGACGAGGGAGCCGTTTACGTCGATGCGGCGGAATATCAAGACCGCGTCGAGACGTACACAGCAGTAGTAGTGAGTGCCTCGACGGGAGCAGTCAAAACGGCGGCCAGCACCCGCACCAGGGACACGCATCAAGCAGAGGAGGTGGCCATTGCCTTGGCCATCGCCGACCCCGGCTGCAAGACGGTGCTAAGTGACTCAAGGACGGCAGTGTTGAGTTACGCTAAGGGCAGAGTGTGCAGTGCGGCAGCCCGCATCTTGTGGGCAGCTGAAGAAGCAGGGCGACAAGGGGCGGTGGTGATCAAGTGGTTCCCGGCCCACATGGGCAGTGATGTGTCGGGGCGGGGCAACACCAACCACAACGAGACGGCCAACGCCGTGGCGCGAGGACTCACCAACCGCGCGACGGCAAAAGTGGCCCTCTCGGAGGGCGGTGCGTGGTATAGTTCCAAGGACCGGATGACTACGTACAACGAGATTGTGAAGTGGTATAGGTTAAATAGAAAAACTATGCCTCCCCCTCACCCTGGACTCAAGCAGGGGGAGGCTGTGATCTTTAGGCAACTACAAACAGGGTCCTTACTAACACCGGTGTTAGCTAAGTACATATACCCGGGACTTTACGCGGACGATACGTGTCGACTGTGCATGAAGGCTAGGGCCACCGCGGTGCACGTACTCTGGGACTGTGAGAAGAACCCGAGAGAGGCCACCGAGAAGACGACGATTCCCCCGCAGTTCGAGGCTGCGGCGAGGAGCTGTGACTTAGAGACTCAACGTAGGGCCGTCCAGCAGATCTCGGCCGCCCTGGAGAGGCAACGGGCAGACGATAGTAGGGGGTAAGGGAACGCCCGGAAAACCGGGCGGCTCTCCCTCCCGATCCCGGTTAGATAAGGGAAATGCTCGGGGCCAGGGAGTAGAAGGCGCGAGATAGACGTGGGGCCGCGTCGCGTTGTGGTCACCACCCCCTGCGTGGGGCAGGGTACTATAATAATAATAATAATAATAATAATAATAATAATAATAATAATAATAATAATAATAATAATAATAATAATAATAATAATAATAATAATAATAATAATAATAATAATAATAATAATAATAATAATAATAATAATAATAATAATAATAATAATAATAATAATAATAATAATAATAATAATAATAATAATAATGTTTTATTTTGCACCAAAAATACATGATGCAGGAGGCCTGCAGAAAAAGCTGTCAAATAGACAGCTTGACAAAGCCGAAGGCCCCCATACTGGCAGCGTCGGGGCAAAGATAAGATAATAAACTATAGAAAATAAAAATGGAAACATAGTGACGAATCTTTTCACACAAAAAGGATAAAAATACAAAAAAGATAATACATATTAGAAATACAAATAAAAATGGACACACAATGATGAATCTGTTTACACACAAAAATAATAAACTGTACATCATAGAAATAAAATCATCATATAGCGACAAGTCTTTTCATTCACGCACACAAAAAAAGATCAACAAAAAAATGAAACAATAGAAGTTCCTGGAAACAAATTATACCCCCCCCCCCTTTTCCGTACAAGAGTTTAAAGCATTCTGAAAACGTTACGCAATTTTTTGAAAGAAATATGTTCTGGCTGAATATTTTTGTCATGTAATTTATTTAATAATCTTGGTAATTTGTTTTGTATCATTTCTAAGCCGTAGCTTGTTCTACAGGTGTCTATTTTCCAAGGCTCATTTTTTCGCGTGTTATGTACTGTAACATGTGGTTTTAGTTTTGCCAAGTTTCTTAAAAGGCAAATGTTATTTCTTGTTTCTTGTTTATATTGTTTGCAGAGGCGGAAATCATACATTTTTGTTATAGGCATTACATTATATTTTATAAATAGGGATTGTGTGTGATAATGATTAGGCACCTTTTCTACCATTCTCAGAAACCTTTTTTGTAATATATGCATTTTCAGAAGATTTTCTTGTGTGGACGAAGCCCAAACTAAATGACAGTAGTTGAGTCTTGAAGAAAATAGTGAATTATATATTAGGATCATAATGTTACGTGGGAGTATATACCTATTCCGATACGTCACGCCGAGTATCTGCGACAGCTTAGTCATCACTGAATTTATATGATTGTCCCAAGACAATGTTTCTTGAAATATGACGCCTAATGTCTTGAAAAAGGGCACGATCTCGACAGGAGCAGATTTTAAAGTAATAATTTTGCTTGTGACTATATTCTTGTTTTTACCACGAAATAAAATTGCTTTTGTCTTTTCAACATTTATTTTTAAACCATTACCTTTTGTCCAGTCTTCTAGCCTAAGTAGAGTCGAATTCGCGTGGTCAATTATTTCATCGGGTAATTTGCCGGCTAAAAGTATACTGGTATCGTCCGCATAATTAATAAATTTGGCACTAGAAGAAATACTTACGATATCATTTACATACATATTGAAAAGAAAGGGGCCCAAAATGCTGCCCTGGGGTACGCCAGAAGAAACTTGGAGAGGGTCCGATAGAGAGTCATCCAAGCTAACGATTTGACTACGATATTGTAAATAGGATCGAATAAGCGATGCTGCTATTCCCCGAATACCGTATCGCTCTAGTTTTTGTATGAGAAGATCGTGATTAATATGGTCAAAGGCTTTTGTAAAGTCTACAAACAGACCTAAGACTATATTTCCTTTTTCTAATTCGGAGAGTATGTGCTCTTTCTGCGCAAGTAGAGCAAGCTCTGTACTGAGGTTTTTACGAAACCCATACTGAGAGTCAATTAGCAGGTGATGTTTTGTTTCAAATTTATTAAATCGTTTAAGAATAACCTTTTCGAATGCCTTTGAGAGTACTGGTAGGATAGATACTGGTCTGTAATTTCCCATGTCATTCCTGTCACCTTTCTTAAAAAGCATTGTGACCCGCGCAACCTGCATTTTTATTGGAAAGACCGCCTGACTAAGGCAAAGATTAAAAATATGCGCTATGCATGGCGCAAGAGAGAAAACAGCATGTTTAAATGGCTTTACCTGCATACTATCAATATCTTCAGCATTACTATTTTTCAAATTTCCAAATATATCGATGACTTCCTCTTCACTTACAGGTTCAAGAAAAATTGAGCTATCATTGTGTGAAATATGTCTAAGGTCGGTATTTAACGTTAGTTTATCCACAACGTTCACAAAATAATTATTAAAGCTATCTGCAAGCGGTTTACCGGATACTTCAATACCATTTAGTTTTATCTTATGAAGAGAGTCACGGGAAGTCTTATAATTCAAGACAGAATTAAGTCTTTTCCACATCTGATCAATACACCCAGAAGCAGAACCAAATAAATTGAAAAAATGATCACGCCTCGCTTTTTTTAAGTCTTTATCTAAGCGATTTCGATACGACTTGAACTCCTGGAGTGTTTTCGGATCTTTAGTCTTAATAAAAACGTTGAATAGGATGTTTTTCTTTTTTATTCTTGCTGAAAGCTCCGCAGTTACCCAAGGCTTACGTGTTTTTGTATTTTGTTTTATATGTACAAGAGGGAAACTAGATGCATATATGGGCTTCAAGATATTAAGAAATTCTTCATAAGCGTCGTTTCCATTATTTGATCTTAAAACGGAATCCCAAGAAACCTCGGCCATTTTTTCACAAAATGTTCTGAGATTTTTTTCTTTCATTTGTCGGATTAAGCATGTTAACTCTTTAATTTTTCTGCGTGCATGTACTTTTGTGCATACAAATATAGGTAAGTGGTCACTTAAATTATAAGCAAATACTCCTGATTTAGTTCGGTCTGAGCTTATATTTGTAAAGAAGATATCAATTAAAGATGCTGAATTTTGTGTTACTCTTGTAGGAAGATTGATCACGTTAAAAAGACCATGGGAATTCAACAAAACATCTAGCCTCATTTTTGAAGAGTCATTTGCTAGCATGTTTATATTGACATCTCCTCCACAAATCAAATCGAGATTATTTTTATTCACATAACAAAAAAATGTTTCCAAGTAATCTAAGAAGGGCGTCATAGTACCATTCGGGGGACGATAACAAACAGCAAGTATCGTATTCTGCAATTCGAGTGCCAGAAACTCGTAATCACTTGTAATGGCACTAAAAGTTTGTATTAGTGTACAATTCAAAGCCTTTTTCACTAATATACATATTCCACCACCTCGACCGCTACTGCGATTTAAATAAAAAGTATTGTATGAAGGAAGACGGAAAACATTCGTGTCATCCGTGGACCATGTTTCGGTCAACATTATTACGTCAAATTCCTGATTTAACTGTTCAAAGAAAAGAAAGAGATCAGATTCTTTATTTTTCACTGACCTTACGTTCAAATGAAAACATTTGAAAGATTTCAAATATGCTTTACCTACATATTTCTCAAAATTGTGTGGCAGCACGTAGGATTCATTGTGCGTACTTGTCATGTTTACTTGTTGCGTTTTTTTTGTCCCTTTTTAACTACAGTTTCTCAAGGTCGTAAACAGAAGAGATCACCAGTGGTCGTTCCCCGTCAATTTTGCGCACAAGAACCCTTCCGTTGCTGTGCCACACATACTTGAAGTTATTTGCCTTTGCCCAGTTTTTTGTCTCAAACAACAAATCGCGCGTTCTTTTTGTTAGATTTTCCAGTACATATGAATCGTCACCTGAACTTGCGGATTTTATTTTTGTTCTGCCACCAGAGATCTCGTTTAGCTTGCGTCGCGAAACGACAGATTACGACCGGTATCTTGTCTTTCCGAGATGGCAGACGGTGAATTGCTACAACGTCACTTTCCACAAGTTGTGGAAGTTCGATATGCGCCGCTATTTCATTTATTTTCCCTAGCAAGTCTTCCCTTGCCGTTTGCTGAATTCCATGAAATTCAAGATTTAGCCTACGGCTCCTCCATTCAAGATTATCGACTTCGCTGCTTAGTTGGGCAGTTTCACCCTCCCGCCTCTCGATCACTTCTACCCTCCGTTTTAGATCCAGGACATCCCGTTCGTTATTTTCCGTCCGTTTAAGAAGGTCATCAAACTTTTCACTCATGAACTGAATGGAATCTTCCATACTCTCAACCGTTTCCTTTAGCGGAAGTAGTTGATCCAGCTTGTCGTTGATAGTTTTCAGCCATATCTGTACTACCGACTGCTGGCATTCAAATAAAGATTTTCCTCCTCCTCCTCCTCCCCCTCGAGGTCACGTGACCCCCAGGGCACGTGAACCCCCCTGAGGGGCACGTGACCCCCCCACCTCTGAGGTCACATGACCCCCCACCCTCGTGCCTTCCCCTCCTCCTCAAGAGCTGCGCTGTAATTCGGCGTTACAGGGAGTTGTAAACGGCTTTCATTTTTTTGTTTTTTGTCAAATTCGGGGAATGTACACTGAAGTGGGAAGTTTTACTTTCCTCAGAAAATACAAGTACATGTTCAGAGGATTTACTTCAAGTAAAGTAAAATTTTTCTAAACACTAGTACTTTAAGGACCATGCATATAGAGTACTTCCCCACACTGCTTGTTTAATATTTTAATATAAAAACGTTGGGGGAATTACTACGGGTTTCACGAGCGATCTTTGAATCTTTGAAGATCTGCATGTTCTGAGTCTTGGAGGAAAGGCAACGCAAAAAGGTAATC
Organism: Ixodes ricinus; assembly: GCA_037355805.1. Classification (NCBI taxonomy): domain Eukaryota; kingdom Metazoa; phylum Arthropoda; class Arachnida; order Ixodida; family Ixodidae; genus Ixodes; species Ixodes ricinus. The sequence continues at coordinate 27,893 of JAZHYW010030974.1, read as the reverse complement.
TTTGCGTTGCCCTTTAGAACGCGATTCTTCGAGTAGAGCACAAACTACGGTAGCACCAGATGAGTTTCAGAGCAGGTGCTGCATTTTGTTGCCTCCTTTGAGTGAGGATGCAGTCTGTGCACCTCCTGTAGTGGGCGAGAGTTTCTACGTTGGGGAGAAGCGGGGACCAGCCCTTTCTTCAAATGGGTCAAGTCTCCTTGAGCTTCGGGACACAGAGAAACGCCAGTCTTCGGCGCTAATCCCACAGTTACTCGGCCTCTCTTGCGTCGTGTCTGTTCGCTACCCCGCGCCTCGTAGCAGTGTTGTTGCAGTGGGGTTGAGGGGAGGGGGGGGCTTGCGAAAATTTCGGGGGGTTTCGGACTCTCCAAACCATTCTCCCCCCCCCTTCCTACGCCACATGCTTCCCCCTCTTTGCAAATATCAGCTGATCTTCCAACATCTTATCTCCTTTGTGCAGGAATGTTTGTTGATAGGCAAAACAACCACTAATATTCGAAAGTAATTTGTAATTTGAGTAGAAGTTTTTCAAAGAAAGCAATTAAAGTAAACTACTAATTACCGAAATAAAAATGCAATTGAAAGTTACTAAACTACTCAGAAAAGTAGTTAAACTACAGTAACTCGAGTAGAATAGTTGAACCACGTACAAGTCTGGTTCCAGGCAAAGGTAGAAAAAGAGGAAGATTCCTTAAAGAAGACAGAAGAAAGGGATGAGAACATTCCGACAGCAGAAAGGTCAATGCGTTAAAAGAAAAGAAATTCCAAATTAAGAGCAAAGGAAAAGAAAACCTAAATCAAGTGTAAAGAAATAAAAAAAATCTAAGTTAGTGTAAAGAAAAAGAAAACCGAAATCAAGGATTAGAAGAAAAGCAAAAAGAGGCATCATTAAATGTTGCTAGTCCAGCGGTGCAAATGTTATATTTTTCTTTGTGTATGTTTCATGCAACAACTCAGTTTCCATAATTTGCTCGGAAGGGAAATCACGTATGGATTCACGATAATTAAAGCGATAAGTTAGCTTTAGCCAGTTTTTTTATGTGACAGTCGATGGCATAATACGAGCCGCATCCACTTTTTGAAATCGTGTTGAATATGCTCCTTGCCAGCTAACCGCGTTCAAATTCGCGGCCGAATGACACGCGGCCATTGAAGCAAGAGCGGTACTCAAAAACAACAACTGGAGTGTAAGCAGTCACTATGTTTACCGAGGGTGAAGAGGCCTTACGTGTTACCGATGTAAAAAAAAAGTGCGATAACATTTTACGCGAAATTTATCGTTTTGATTCTTTGCATAAAATTGCGACGCTACAAACGAGCTTTTAGACGTAGAATGGGAGTGCACGCCGAAACCGGAACGAATCCGTAACCGAAACGGTTTCGTTCCGGTTCCGGTTACTAAAACAATTTCGTTCCCAAACGGCTTTCGGTTTCCGTTACGGTTACGGTTTGAGTTCCTGCTGAAAACCTAGCCTATAAACCTTTCACGTTAAAAATAGACGACTTGGCGCAGTACACGATGTAACACCGACAGGAAATGCAACTGTGCTCGGCAGCAGGGCAAAAACAAGTAGTGTAGGAAAAGGTTAGCTTGCGCTCTTACCTGCGCTTTCAAAGCTTGTGGTTTAATGCTGGTTGGCGAAGCACTGCTGCCGAACTGAGAGCGATCCAGGATTCTTGTAGTTTCGCAGGCCCGCTGGAGGGCGCTGCAAACTTCAACACCTGTCGCTAACTCGATGACGGTATGCAGCTCCTCCTCCCCGGTGACGAGTCGAGTACTTCGCCAGTATCTGTGATTTCAAAGTTTGTTGGTAGATGCTGGTTGGCAAAGCACTGCTGCCAACTGAGAGCGATCCAGGTTTCTAGTAGTTTTGCAGGCCCCGCTGGAGGGCGCTGCGATCTTCAACACCTGGCGCTAACTCGATGGCGGTTTGCGGCTCCTCCGCCCCGGTGACGAGTCGAGCACTTAGCCAGTCTCTGTGATTTTAAAGTTTGTTGGTAGATTCTGGTGGGCAAAGCACTGCTGCCGAATCTACCTTCATATACGGGGTGTTTCACGAAACGCGGACCAAATTGTTTCTGCAAAGAGTACGCATCGCACAAAAAAGGGTGATGTCGCATTGGTGTCGGCCAAAGGGAATATTAGGAAAAATAGTAACGTCCGGTGAAATTAGGTCCGTATTACTTGTCAGCAATGAACATTTTAATTGATACATTCGGAGGTATCGACTAACTGTGAATCACCCAAAACCAGTAAACTTCAAAAAAGGTATGCGGGGCATTTCACAACGTTCCGAAGATACCGCTATATTCGGATGCATTTCGAAGTTTCCTACCAAAGTGTACTGCCCGCTGTCCTGCCCCCTGCGGTCGAAGCGCGCAACTAACCTTCTCCGCCCCCGTTCTTCGTATGACGGAGTGGAACCCGAAAATCAAGGCGTATTCTTGTCTTGCCATTCCAACCGCGCAGCTTTTGATTTCGCCAGCTCGCGCTTTGTTTCCTTCAGTCTCTCCTACGAGGTATAGGCGAGGAGGCAGAGAGGCGCGCTTTGGCCACGAGGGAACGGGACCACCGCTGCCCAGATCTGCTCCGATAGGAAACCGAAACATTGGATGGTCTGTATCATAGGGACTGGCACGCACCGCGTGTTCCTGTAGGCGATTATGGCTGCTAAAGAACTCAATGCCCCTTCACACACTTGGCATTACTTGGGACCGAGCTCTTGCGATCTCTTACGACGAGAGCACACACTCTGGCGCCATCTATGAGCTGACCCTGGAACTTCATTTCACTAAAGGGAAGGTTCTACGGTATTTGCGAGATCATATGTACATACTGCTGGGTGACCCAAGCAGCGGCCAGGCTCCTGAAATCGACCGCAAAATTCGGTTTCTTAACCTATGGCGCTACGACTTTGTCCAGCGTTGCCCACAAATGGTGCATTTGTTTTTTTAAAAATTGCGAAGAGCAAACTTACCTGTGGAAAAAGTAAAGAAAAAAAGGCTTAGCTTCTATGAAAACGCAGTAAAGCCACCGTTCTTCAAACAACACGGCGCCGTTTCGCACGGGAGACAAAAGATGGCGCCACCGGTCGCGACGCCAACTGCCGCCAACGAACGAGCATACGGCGCCGAGAGCCGGCGTCTTTAGCATACGATCGTCTCGACTCAAAAGCGGCGCGACATTTTCTAATATCAGTTGGCAATGCATTGTCTTATCGTCCTTACTGATGAAACATATTGAATGGACACATAATTGATTCAAAAAATGGTTTGTCGGGATATTTTGACTGTGTTTTTCGGGGTACTGATGTCGTCTGCTTTGCAGTTCCTTGTTGTTACTGCGCCTGTTTTTCGTTATGCGACTGTCGACGCCTGCGGAACGCGCGCCGCTTTTGAGTCGAAAAGATCGTCTGCAAAAGACGCCGGCTCTCGGCGCCGTGCGCTCGTTCGTTGCCGCAGTTGGCATCGCGACCGCTTGCGCCATCTCTTGTCTCCCGTGCGAAACGTCACCGTATTATTTGAAGACCGGTGGCTTCGCTGCGTTTCCATAGGAGCTAAGCTTTTTTCTTCTTTGCTTTTTCCTCAGGTAAGTTCGCTCTTCGCAAATCTTACAAAAAAATCTGTGGGCAACGCTTTACAAAGTCGTAGCGCGATAGGATAAGAAACCGAATTTGGCGGTCGATTTAAAGAGCTTGGCCGCTCGTTGGGACACCCAGTGTAGATAAAATTGTCGTTTATAACTTTCCCAAAAATCTTTGAGCGAAAAAGAAAGAATGATGCGCTAAAATGTAGAAAAATACGGAAATGCCAAATGTCCGCGGCACTACTGCGTGGTGCACGTTAAAGACCCCAGGTTAGTGGTTGTACCGCACTGGCTAAATTGCTCATCTACAGCTGGGACACCAGACGCCCACTGAGGCAGACTAACTTCCGGCTGTATAAACATACACACAACAATTTTATTGGAGTTTCGCGGCGGCCATCTTGATAAAGCTTAAAATTTCAACCCTAGATGGCGATACCGATCCGTGTGGCCTAAGGTCCCTCGACGTATTTGTGTCTGTCTTGGAAATAGCGTCAAAATGCCAGTGCACGAGGCCCTTGCCTCGAGCGTCCTTTGGAAGCAAATGGCGGCTCAGTACTAAACTGAGTTGCCCTTGGAAGCGAATGGAGGCGGAGCACCATTTCCTGGCGTGTGTCTTGCGCGTTTCCTCAACAATAGTTGGAGGTAGTTGAAAGCGTGAATTTTATCTAGGGACTTTAGTGTAAATAATAAATAATAAATGTTTATTTCTCCATCACAAGCATGATGGAAGGAGACCGAGGAAAAAAGCTGCATAAATGCAGCTTGACGAGGCCCCTCCCTACAATCAGCAGCAGTGGCAGCTCACAAAGAACACAATGTAAAAAGAAAGAAAAAAATACAAGCTCAGTTAAAGGACCCATTGGGAACGAATTTCAGTTACTGCGAATAGTATCAATTTATAGTGCGTATTTTACTGATGCGTACATCGTTCAGTGGGCCAAAAGAACACACGTAGATAAGTCAAAAGCCTGACTCTCGAGTACGAAAATTCTGCAAAAAACAGCGGACTATTTCGTTCCTCCTTTCCTTCGTAAGCTCGCTGCCTTTTCTCTGATACATCCGCGGACCCCGCACGTGCGTTCGTGTCACTCGGGGCTCCCGCAGCGCGTCACCGGGCCATACGCACGAACGCTCACAACGACACCGGAGCTCACTTAATCCTTTCACCCCTAAGCTGGCATTGTGGTGGAAGCTACGCGCTGCTCGGCCCAATCAGCTGCCTACATCTTTCACCATCTGACGCCTCATTACTCTGTCGCGGGCATGGCGCGAGAGCGTGATCACGTGGACAAAAGCTCGTGGCCGCCCAAGGAGCCAAGCCTCCACGAGCAGCGGAATCAGCCTTCGGGCATGGAACGCGCGCGATGGGAAAGATACAAACATGTTGTCTGGAGTGCTTTGAGCGACGGCCTACATAGCTTCTAGGGGAGAATGGATGTGTCCGGATTAGACAAACGACGAGTCCGAGCACAGACGGCGCCGACTCCCCTTTCTTCATTCTATCGAACTGTTTGGTAAGAATGCTCGATAGTTATGAGTTAGATGGATGGAAAGCTAGATACATAGACAAAACGTGTGAAGTATCCAAAGAACGCTATTGCATTAAGACTACAAGCTCGTTAACAAAAATTGCGAAATGTATCAGACCGACAATTCATAATATGACATTGCAGAATGGAGCAAATTCAACTAACAATTCCATAAAAAGTTATGATTATCACAGCAAAAGCACACATATTCGGAGATATAGAGAGCATGATTAAGCACTGTTATATAAGTTATGATAAATTAGAAGCTTATGGCAGACAGACATATTAACTATACATACGTCAGGATGCTAGAGCATTACTCGATCAAAGTCATCAAATTACACGCTTAAAAAGGATCGGATTTCTCTCGGTGTTGATGCGAGGAGTTCAATATTTTGAGTGTTCAGATAATTAAGTAGGTTGGGTAATACATTCGTTAACATCTGCTTACCGTAAGTAGTTCTGCAATTTGGCACTTTCCAGTTTTCTATGTTGCGAGTTGAATATATTGGATATCGCTTCGTCAAAGACGCTAGGTTCACAAGATGACATATATTGTTCGTGACTTCGGACTTGTAAGTTAGGCATAATCGGTATTTATATAAACTATACACATTCAATACATTCAAACTTTCGAAAAGAGATTTGCTAGGGTGATCATATGGAACATTACTTATAATTTGTACTATTTTTTTATGGAGCACAAGTATCTTATTTAAATTTGCATTAGTAGTAATTCCCCGGACAAGATGGCGGTAGTGCGCATGAGAGAGAAATAAAGAGTTATAGATGATTAATTTAACACTTGCTGGCAGAATGGAGTGATGAAGGCATAATATGCCAACGACCCGTGACAACTTTACCAAAATATGATTTACATGATCATCCCACGTCATTCGTTCCGTGAATATAATACCAAGAGTTTTAAAGCGAGTCAAAACCTCAATTTTGGTCGAATCCAACATGATATTTGTTGTGATAGAGGCATTTTTATTTTTTGGTTGAAACAAAGCAGCCTTGGTTTTATTCAAGTTTATTTTTAGCGCGTTAGAGTGACTCCAGCTACCCAGCTCATGGACAGTTAGATTAACCCTGTTTGCTAGTTCAAGACAGCAGTCTAATTTTAAAAAAAAAGTCTTGTATCGTCAGCGTAAATCACAAATATTGTGCTTTTATTTACATTGACAATGTCATTAATATATAAATTAAACAAAAAAGGGCCCAGAATGCTGCCTTGTGGGATACCGGATACGATTGGTTTAATGTCAGAAGAATAACCGTTAATGTGAACGTACTGTTTACGATGAGCAAGGTATGACGAAATGAGGGCTGACGCGGTTCCACGGAACCCGTACTTTTCTAGTTTTTTTATGAGCAATCTATGATTTAAATAATCAAATGCTTCGGTGAAATCAATAAAAATTCCAAGGGTCGTTTTTTTATCCTTAAAACTTTGCAAAAAATATTTTTTTTTTGCTTTAGGAGTGCGAGTTCCGTAGATAGGCCCTTACGAAACCCAAACTGTGACGGAGTAACCATATTGTATTTATTCGAAAACTTGATCAGCCTTGAAAGCAACATTTTTTGAAGCCCTTAGAAAACACTGATATAATTGAAATAGGTCTATAATTCCCCATGTCATTCTTATCGCCCTTTTTATACAAAACAGTTACCCTGGCAATCTGCATTTTTTCAGGGAAGACCCCGCACTGCAAACACAAGTTAAAGATATGCGATAACAGGGAGATATTAAATGTGTACCATGTTTTATTGGCCTTATTTGCATGTCGTCAGCGTCCCAACTTGCACTGTTCTTTAGTGATAAAAACGTCAGCGTCACCTCCGTATCTACAACTGGCTCAAGAAATATGGACTGCTCATTCTTGTTCTTTAATATAATGAGCAAGCATTTTCATCAGGACTGTCTCTCGGCACGTTCACAAAATGATTATTAAAGGCGTTTGCTAACTCTTGCTCTTTAAGTTCTGCGTTACCTATGCAGATTTTGTCAATTCGTCTTATTTCAGACGAACGATTAAGAACATTATTAATATTTTTCCATGTGATGTCCGTCCGCATAGCTGGTGATGAAAATAGGTTGTTGAAGTATTCATCTCTAGCGCTTTTGAGTTCTTTTGTAAGTCTGTTGCGGTATACTTCGAATATTTTAAGATCTTCAGGCTCTCTCGTTCTTACAAATGATTTGTACAAAATATTTTTCCTGTTAATCTTGACTAGTAGCTCTGGGGTAATCCATGGCTTACGGATTTTTTTCGATACCTCAACTGATTTATATGGAAAACATTATCTATATATCAGTACGTATGTGCGTAAAAACAAGTTGTATGCTTCATTCCCGTCCTCTTCTTCATATACCTCACCCCATCCCAAGTTTGAAATCTTTGCCTAAATACAGAAAGGCTGTTAGCTGTAATATTTTGAAAGGATGCATGTAGCTTTGGACTTTTATCTTTAATGATCTGTTTTTTATACACATAAAGACACCTAAATGGTCACTGATGTCAGTGGTCATTATCCCCGACTTTATATACGGTAGGTCATAATTTGTGATGAGCAGATCGAGCTATGTTGAAGAATCAGACGTGATTCTCGTAGGGGACGTTATCACATTCCTGCAGCCACCAATATTAATAGGCAGATCCATTTGTCTTTTGGCCGGGGTGTCCACAAGCATGTTTATGTTAAAGTCCCCCAGGGCAATGTTATATTTATTTTCATTAACGTAACTGAAATAAGTGTCTAGAAAAGAAAAAAAAACGTTGCTAGACATCCACCCGGCGGTCTGTAGAATACCGATATCATGCTGCGATTTACAAGCAAGGATAGCATTCAAATACTTTATTAACGCATGAGAATTCTTCTACCATTTCGCAGCAAATATTGTTCCGAACCATTAGCGACACACCACCTCCACGACCAGTTGATCTGTTCAAAAAATAGCTTTTATACATTAGCAATTCAAAAACGTCGCTATCATCAGTATACCACGTCTCTGATAACATAATAATATCAAACAAAAAATCAAAACTCATCAAAAAACAAACCAAGCTCAACAGTTTTCTTTCTGGCGGACCGAGTATTTAAATGAATACATTTAAAAGAACTGGAATACTCATCTCCTAGGTGAGACTTTAATTCTTAGGGAACAAAGTAGTTTTGTTTTTCCATAATTAAAGAAGAAGACACACGCAGAAAACAAGACCCTCACGTCAATCGTTCCAAGTCTGTCTCACATTTGATAACGACCACTGGGTCACCTTCCTTCCGCCTCACGAAGATTTTCCCATTCCTGTGTCACTAGCAGCGGTAGTCATGTTGCTTTGCCCACTCCTTAGCTGCCCAGAGCAGGGCGCGGTTCTGCCATGTTAGATTTTCAAGGATGTAGCCATCCTTCCCCGTTCGGTCCAAACTTTTCCTTTTTTCAGCCATTGATCCCGGGTTGACTGTTTTGCAAAGCGCACAATGATGCCGGGAACTTTATCTGAGTTACGGGCTTGAGTTGAGCTAGTTGGTGCATTACTAGGATAGGGCCAGCTTGAACTTGGGAGACGAGAAAACGTAAAAACAGAGATAGAAGAAAGAGACAGAGATAGAGATACTGCTGGACTACCAACTATGGATTTAATGCTTCTTCCTCTTCTTGAACCTTAACTGTGTGCTTCTTCTTTTCTGCTCATCCTTAGAGTGCCATACAATCCAAGGATGAAATAAAATAAAATAAAATGAAATTAAATGAAATGAGAGCCACATGCATTCCACATACAAACCCAGATTGACAAAACCGCACTCCAGCAGTGCGTGACACACCTCTAATACTGTTTTTCTTTTGAGGTGAGCTTTAGCAGGACGTGGCACACCGCAAGTACTGTTTTTCTTTTGTGGTGAGCTTTATGGATGGCACGCTGACGCATGTCCCTTCGTTTTCTTCGATGGCCATGGTCTCCAGCATCTCTCGTGCATACGGGTTTCTGTGTTTTCCGAGAATGGTAAGGCTGCTGAACGCTGCGCTGCATTTACAGCTGCGGCAATGAGCTGGTAGATGGCCCGCTGTAGTTCCCTTGAGAGATGCTGCGTGCTCACGTGTCCTATCATTAATACACCTGCCAGTCTGGCCTATGTAGCATTTGCCACATGATAGGGGGATGTTATAAACAACCCCCGTTTCGACACGGGGCATATTGTGTCCTATGAGAGATGTTGCACATTTTCTTTTCGTTGGTGTGGCGGTTGACTTTGCGGCACATATAGTACGCTTTGTTTGGTGCAGAGCACACGACCTTAATGCCCTGCCTTGCGGCTATCTTTTTTAATTTATGAGTAATCCCATGGATGTAGGGTATCACTGAGATCTGTTTTTGAGTTTTTGTAGACTCTCTACCGTCTGTATCAGCTGATTTGTGCTTTAGTTTAGTGCAGATGTTTTCACACACAGAAACCAGGAGACCGATCGGATACCCAGAATTACGCAGTCTGGAAATTTGCTTGTTGAAACTTTGCCCAATATTATGATCGCAGGATTTGTTTAAGGCCGATACAAGAGCAGTCTTCGCAACACCTCGTTTTACTGTTTTTGAATGTCCGGATGTAAAAGGAAGAAATCCTTTGCTTGACCTTGGTTCGTATTTCCAACACACGTGTATTTCATTAAATTCTAGTGTGAGGTCCAGGAACTTGATGGACCTAGCAACGGGTAGTTCATGCGTGAATGCCAACTCTGGGCAGCTTTTTTGGAAGCATTGTAGAACAGCTTCTTTGCATCCATTGTTTTGAGCTTCTACCTCCGTTGTAGTAAGAATTAAGAAATCATCAACATACCTGAAGATGGCTGTAATTCTGTCATCATTCAGGTTTTTCTGGATGGTTCTGCCACATGCTGCAAGGAACAGATCGCACAGTTGTGGAGCTACACGAGAGCCTATACACACACCACTTTTTTGTACGAAGTGCCGGCCTTGATGTGCAACGACTGTCGCTTTTAGGTATGCACTGAGCAGTTCCAGGAAGGTGTCCAGGTTGATCCCCGCCGCGTTTTGGAACGATGTGCTGTTGTGCTCTTCTATGGTTTGTCGGAGAATTGACATGAGGCTTGCATGGGGTATAGAATAATACATATCTTGTATGTCTATAGAAAAACCTGAGGCGACCTTGGATCCGTGTTCTTGAAGATGTAAAATTAGTTGCTCTGAATTTTGAATTTGGTACGGATCATCGCACTGTATTAAAGACAGTTGCTGAATGATGAAAGAATTACAGCCATACTTCAGGTATGTTGATGATTTCTTAATTCTTACTACAACGGAGGTAGAAGCTCAAAACAATGGATGCAAAGAAGCTGTTCTACAATGTTTCCAAAAAACTGCCCAGAGTTGGCATTCACCCATGAACTACCCGTTGCTAGGTCCATCAAGTTCCTGGACCTCACACTAGAATTTAATGAAGTACACATGTGTTGGAAATACGAACCAAGGTCAAGCAAAGGATTTCTTCCTTTTACATCCGGACATTCAAAAACAGTAAAACGAGGTGTTGCGAAGACTGCTCTTGTATCGGCCTTAAACAAATCCTGCGATCATAATATTGGGCAAAGTTTCAACAAGCAAATTTCCAGACTGCGTAATTCTGGGTATCCGATCGGTCTCCTGGTTTGTGTGTGTGAAAACATCTGCACTAAACTAAAGCACAAATCAGCTGATACAGATGGTAGAGAGTCTACAAAAACTCAAAAACAGATCTCAGTGATACCCTACATCCATGGGATTACTCATAAATTAAAAAAGATAGCCGCAAGGCAGGGCATTAAGGTCGTGTGCTCTGCACCAAACAAAGCGTACTCCATGTGCCGCAAAGTCAACCGCCACACCAACGATAAGAAAATGTGCAACATCTCTCATAGGACACAATATGCCCCGTGTCAAACGGGGGTTGTTTATAACATCCCCCTATCATGTGGCAAATGCTACATAGGCCAGACTGGCAGGTGTATTAATGATAGGACACGTGAGCACGCAGCATCTCTCAAGGGAACTACAGCGGGCCATCTACCAGCTCATTGCCGCAGCTGTAAATGCAGCGCAGCGTTCAACAGCCTTACCATCCTCGGAACAAACAGAAACCCGTATGCACGAGAGATGCTGGAGACCATGGCCATCGAAGAAAACGAAGAGACATGCGTCAGCGTGCCATCCATCAAGCTCACCACAAAAGAAAACAGTACTTGCGGTGTGCCACGTCCTGCTAAAGCTCACCTCAAAAGAAAAACAGTATTAGAGGTGTGTCACGCACTGCTGGAGAGTTTTGTCAATCTGGGTTTGTATGTGGAATGCATGTGGCTCTCATTTCATTTAATTTCATTTCATTTTATTTCATTTCATCCTTGGATTGTATGGCGCTCTAAGGATGAGCAGAAAAGAAGAAGCACGCAGTTAAGGTTCAAGAAGAGGAAGAAGCATTAAATCCATAGTTGGTAGTCCAGCAGTATCTCTATCTCTGTCTCTTTCTTCTATCTCTGTTTTTTACGTTTTCTCGTCTCCCAAGTTCAAGCTGGCCCTATCCTAGTAACTTTATCTGACCGAGCTGGAAGCCTGTGCAACGCAACATTTTCGCTATCAGTGAGCATGGGCACACCCAGCTTTTCAGCCACCTGGTTGATTTTGTTGTTAAGGTTTTCGCGCTCAGAGACCGGAATTCTGTGGATTTCAAGATTCATCTTTCTGGTTTGCCACTCGAGTGCGTTTATGTCCTGCGTCATTTGTTGCACGTTTACTTCTTTCTCTCGGTTTTCCATGTTCGCCATCCTTTTCTTTAGGTCCTTTATCTCGGTGTCATGTTGACGCATCTGTTTGAGAATTTCGTCATACTGCGTCGACATCATGTTTACGGACACTTCGATCGCCGAGACAGTATCTGTTAGTTCCATGAGGGTGCTAAGTTTCTGGTTTATGCCAATGATGACAGCTGCCAAGTTGCTTTCATCTTGCCTCGGTTTTTCACCCTGACTTCTCCTCGACTTGGCGGTCCTACATGTCTGGCAACGCCATGCCTTCCGCCAGATTTCACCTTTCGATATAAAGGTTGATTCGGAGACGCCAGAACAACTACCAAAGTGATAATAGTAACCACACTCTGCGCATTTTATTGAACCATCTTCGTCCGTAAGTTCGTTATCGCAACATAAACAAGTGTCAGCCATGGCATATGCAACACACTAGGTTACCGAGAGCCGACACATTGTCGCGCTAGTACAAAGAGGCAGTTTCAAACACAACGGCAGACAGTGAGGCAGCAGCTGCAGCAGTCAACAATGAATTGCACGAGTGAAATATTAAGAAATAGAACAGATTTCCAACCTGTAACGTTGCGAGCAGAAATAAGACTTGTGGTACTCCTGCTGCCGCTGCTGCCAAAACGGTGGTATCCCTGGTCCGTCGGTTCTTGTAGAACAGGGGGCTATGTTGCACGTTTTGGACTCCCAGGAGACTAGGGGAAAGAAGTGACGCCCACAACGCCCTTTGGATGTTGATTGGTGGAGTCGCTGATGACGGTGAGTTTCCGCGATGCGTGGTGTTGCTAAGATAGGTTCATTCACACCTACGTCACTTCCTTTTCCTAGTCTCACTGGGAGTCCAAAACGTGCAACATGGCCCCCTGTTCCCTGGCGGCCTGTAGCTCCTGTTGCCGCTCGTCGAACCAGGGGCCTGCTGTGTTTGCAGCGCTGATAAGATGCCTTCAGCGCGTGTCCACGATCGATGATACAGCGGCTGGCTGGAAACGCCGGTAATGTTGCGAGCAGAAATAAGACTTGGGGTACTCCTGCTGCCGCTGCTGCCAAAACGGTGGTATCCCTGGTCCGTCGGTTCTTGTAGAACAGTTCCCTGGCGGCCTGTAGCTCCTGTTGCCGCTCGTCGAATCAGGGGCCTGCTATGTTTGCAGCGCTGCTAAGATGCCTTCAGCGCGTGTCCACGGTCGATGATACAGCGGCTGGCTGGAAACGCCTGAAACGTTGCGAGCAGAAATAAGACTTGTGGTACTCCTGCCGCCGCTGCTGCCAAAATGGTGGTATCCCTGGTCCGTCGGTTCTTGTAGAACAGTTCCCTGGCGGCCTGTAGCTCCTGTTGCCGCTCGTCGAATCAGGGGCCTGCTATGTTTGCAGCGCTGCTAAGATGCCTTCAGCGCGTGTCCACGGTCGATGATACAGCGGCTGGCTGGAAACGCCTGAAACGTTGCGAGCAGAAATAAGACTTGTGGTACTCCTGCTGCTGCTGCTGCCAAAATGGTGGTATCCCTGGTCCGTCGGTTCTTGTAGAACAGTTCCCTGGCGGCCTGTAGCTCCTGTTGCCACTCGTCGAATCAGGGGCCTGCTGTGTTTGCAGCGCTGCTAAGATGCCTTCAGCGCGTGTCCACGGTCGATGATACAGCGGCTGGCTGGAAACGCCTGAAACGTTGCGAGCAGAAATAAGACTTGTGGTACTCCGCTGCCGCTGCTGCCAAAATGGTGGTATCCCTGGTCCGTCGGTTCTTGTAGAACAGTTCCCTGGCGGCCTGTAGCTCCTGTTGCCACTCGTCGAATCAGGGGCCTGCTATGTTTGCAGCGCTGCTAAGATGCCTTCAGCGCGTGTCCACGGTCGATGATACAGCGGCTGGCTGGAAACGCCTGTAACGTTGCGAGCAGAAATAAGACTTGGGGTACTCCTGCCTGCCGCTGCTGCCAAAACGGTGGTATCCCTGGTCCGTCGGTTCTTGTAGAACAGTTCCCTGGCGGCCTGTAGCTCCTGTTGCCGCTCGTCGAATCAGGGGCCTGCTATGTTTGCAGCGCTGCTAAGATGCCTTCAGCGCGTGTCCACGGTCGATGATACAGCGGCTGGCTGGAAACGCCTGAAACGTTGCGAGCAGAAATAAGACTTGTGGTACTCCTGCTGCCGCTGCTGCCAAAATGGTGGTATCCCTGGTCCGTCGGTTCTTGTAGAACAGTTCCCTGGCGGCCTGTAGCTCCTGTTGCCGCTCGTCGAATCAGGGGCCTGCTGTGTTTGCAGCGCTGCTAAGATGCCTTCAGCGCGTGTCCACGGTCGATGATACAGCGGCTGGCTGGAAACGCCTGTAACGTTGCGAGCAGAAATAAGACTTGGGGTACTCCTGCCGCCGCTGCTGCCAAAACGGTGGTATCCCTGGTCCGTCGGTTCTTGTAGAACAGTTCCCTGGCGGCCTGTAGCTCCTGTTGCCGCTCGTCGAATCAGGGGCCTGCTGTGTTTGCAGCGCTGCTAAGATGCCTTCAGCGCGTGTCCACGGTCGATGATACAGCGGCTGGCTGGAAACGCCTGTAACGTTGCGAGCAGAAATAAGACTTGTGGTACTCCTGCTGCCGCTGCTGCCAAAACGGTGGTATCCCTGGTCCGTCGGTTCTTGTAGAACAGTTCCTGGCGGCCTGTAGCTCCTGTTGCCGCTCGTCGAATCAGGGGCCTGCTGTGTTTGCAGCGCTGCTAAGATGCCTTCAGCGCGTGTCCACGGTCGATGATACAGCGGCTGGCTGGAAACGCCTGTAACGTTGCGAGCAGAAATAAGACTTGGGGTACTCCTGCCTGCCGCTGCTGCCAAAACGGTGGTATCCCTGGTCCGTCGGTTCTTGTAGAACAGTTCCCTGGCGGCCTGTAGCTCCTGTTGCCGCTCGTCGAATCAGGGGCCTGCTGTGTTTGCAGCGCTGTTAAGATGCCTTCAGCGCGTGTCCACGGTCGATGATACAGCGGCTGGCTGGAAACGCCTGTAACGTTGCGAGCAGAAATAAGACTTGGGGTACTCCTGCTGCCGCTGCTGCCAAAACGGTGGTATCCCTGGTCCGTCGGTTCTTGTAGAACAGTTCCCTGGCGGCCTGTAGCTCCTGTTGCCGCTCGTCGAATCAGGGGCCTGCTGTGTTTGCAGCGCTGTTAAGATGCCTTCAGCGCGTGTCCACGATCGATGATACAGCGGCTGGCTGGAAACGCCTGTAACGTTGCGAGCAGAAATAAGACTTGTGGTACTCCTGCCTGCCGCTGCTGCCAAAACGGTGGTATCCCTGGTCCGTCGGTTCTTGTAGAACAGTTCCCTGGCGGCCTGTAGCTCCTGTTGCCGCTCGTCGAATCAGGGGCCTGCTGTGTTTGCAGCGCTGTTAAGATGCCTTCAGCGCGTGTCCACGATCGATGATACAGCGGCTGGCTGGAAACGCCTGTAACGTTGCGAGCAGAAATAAGACTTGGGGTACTCCTGCTGCCGCTGCTGCCAAAACGGTGGTATCCCTGGTCCGTCGGTTCTTGTAGAACAGTTCCCTGGCGGCCTGTAGCTCCTGTTGCCGCTCGTCGAATCAGGGGCCTGCTGTGTTTGCAGCGCTGTTAAGATGCCTTCAGCGCGTGTCCACGGTCGATGATACAGCGGCTGGCTGGAAACGCCTGTAACGTTGCGAGCAGAAATAAGACTTGTGGTACTCCTGCTGCCGCTGCTGCCAAAACGGTGGTATCCCTGGTCCGTCGGTTCTTGTAGAACAGTTCCCTGGCGGCCTGTAGCTCCTGTTGCCGCTCGTCGAATCAGGGGCCTGCTGTGTTTGCAGCGCTGTTAAGATGCCTTCAGCGCGTGTCCACGGTCGATGATACAGCGGCTGGCTGGAAACGCCTGTAACGTTGCGAGCAGAAATAAGACTTGGGGTACTCCTGCCTGCCGCTGCTGCCAAAACGGTGGTATCCCTGGTCCGTCGGTTCTTGTAGAACAGTTCCCTGGCGGCCTGTAGCTCCTGTTGCCGCTCGTCGAATCAGGGGCCTGCTGTGTTTGCAGCGCTGTTAAGATGCCTTCAGCGCGTGTCCACGGTCGATGATACAGCGGCTGGCTGGAAACGCCTGTAACGTTGCGAGCAGAAATAAGACTTGGGGTACTCCGCCTGCCGCTGCTGCCAAAACGGTGGTATCCCTGGTCCGTCGGTTCTTGTAGAACAGTTCCCTGGCGGCCTGTAGCTCCTGTTGCCGCTCGTCGAATCAGGGGCCTGCTGTGTTTGCAGCGCTGTTAAGATGCCTTCAGCGCGTGTCCACGGTCGATGATACAGCGGCTGGCTGGAAACGCCTGTAACGTTGCGAGCAGAAATAAGACTTGGGGTACTCCTGCCTGCCGCTGCTGCCAAAACGGTGGTATCCCTGGTCCGTCGGTTCTTGTAGAACAGTTCCCTGGCGGCCTGTAGCTCCTGTTGCCGCTCGTCGAATCAGGGGCCTGCTGTGTTTGCAGCGCTGTTAAGATGCCTTCAGCGCGTGTCCACGGTCGATGATACAGCGGCTGGCTGGAAACGCCTGTAACGTTGCGAGCAGAAATAAGACTTGGGTACTCCGCCTGCCGCTGCTGCCAAAACGGTGGTATCCCTGGTCCGTCGGTTCTTGTAGAACAGTTCCCTGGCGGCCTGTAGCTCCTGTTGCCGCTCGTCGAATCAGGGGCCTGCTGTGTTTGCAGCGCTGATAAGATGCCTTCAGCGCGTGTCCACGGTCGATGATACAGCGGCTGGCTGGAAACGCCTGTAACGTTGCGAGCAGAAATAAGACTTGGGGTACTCCTGCCTGCCGCTGCTGCCAAAACGGTGGTATCCCTGGTCCGTCGGTTCTTGTAGAACAGTTCCCTGGCGGCCTGTAGCTCCTGTTGCCGCTCGTCGAATCAGGGGCCTGCTGTGTTTGCAGCGCTGTTAAGATGCCTTCAGCGCGTGTCCACGGTCGATGATACAGCGGCTGGCTGGAAACGCCTGTAACGTTGCGAGCAGAAATAAGACTTAGGGTACTCCGCCTGCCGCTGCTGCCAAAACGGTGGTATCCCTGGTCCGTCGGTTCTTGTAGAACAGTTCCCTGGCGGCCTGTAGCTCCTGTTGCCGCTCGTCGAATCAGGGGCCTGCTGTGTTTGCAGCGCTGTTAAGATGCCTTCAGCGCGTGTCCACGGTCGATGATACAGCGGCTGGCTGGAAACGCCTGTAACGTTGCGAGCAGAAATAAGACTTGGGGTACTCCGCCTGCCGCTGCTGCCAAAACGGTGGTATCCCTGGTCCGTCGGTTCTTGTAGAACAGTTCCCTGGCGGCCTGTAGCTCCTGTTGCCGCTCGTCGAATCAGGGGCCTGCTGTGTTTGCAGTGCTGTTAAGATGCCTTCAGCGCGTGTCCACGGTCGATGATACAGCGGCTGGCTGGAAACGCCTGTAACGTTGCGAGCAGAAATAAGACTTGGGGTACTCCGCCTGCCGCTGCTGCCAAAACGGTGGTATCCCTGGTCCGTCGGTTCTTGTAGAACAGTTCCCTGGCGGCCTGTAGCTCCTGTTGCCGCTCGTCGAATCAGGGGCCTGCTGTGTTTGCAGCGCTGTTAAGATGCCTTCAGCGCGTGTCCACGATCGATGATACAGCGGCTGGCTGGAAACGCCTGTAACGTTGCGAGCAGAAATAAGACTTGGGGTACTCCGCCTGCCGCTGCTGCCAAAACGGTGGTATCCCTGGTCCGTCGGTTCTTGTAGAACAGTTCCCTGGCGGCCTGTAGCTCCTGTTGCCGCTCGTCGAATCAGGGGCCTGCTGTGTTTGCAGCGCTGTTAAGATGCCTTCAGCGCGTGTCCACGGTCGATGATACAGCGGCTGGCTGGAAACGCCTGTAACGTTGCGAGCAGAAATAAGACTTGGGGTACTCCGCCTGCCGCTGCTGCCAAAACGGTGGTATCCCTGGTCCGTCGGTTCTTGTAGAACAGTTCCCTGGCGGCCTGTAGCTCCTGTTGCCGCTCGTCGAATCAGGGGCCTGCTGTGTTTGCAGCGCTGTTAAGATGCCTTCAGCGCGTGTCCACGGTCGATGATACAGCGGCTGGCTGGAAACGCCTGTAACGTTGCGAGCAGAAATAAGACTTGGGGTACTCCGCCTGCCGCTGCTGCCAAAACGGTGGTATCCCTGGTCCGTCGGTTCTTGTAGAACAGTTCCCTGGCGGCCTGTAGCTCCTGTTGCCGCTCGTCGAATCAGGGGCCTGCTGTGTTTGCAGCGCTGTTAAGATGCCTTCAGCGCGTGTCCACGGTCGATGATACAGCGGCTGGCTGGAAACGCCTGTAACGTTGCGAGCAGAAATAAGACTTGGGGTACTCCGCCTGCCGCTGCTGCCAAAACGGTGGTATCCCTGGTCCGTCGGTTCTTGTAGAACAGTTCCCTGGCGGCCTGTAGCTCCTGTTGCCGCTCGTCGAATCAGGGGCCTGCTGTGTTTGCAGCGCTGTTAAGATGCCTTCAGCGCGTGTCCACGGTCGATGATACAGCGGCTGGCTGGAAACGCCTGTAACGTTGCGAGCAGAAATAAGACTTGGGGTACTCCGCCTGCCGCTGCTGCCAAAACGGTGGTATCCCTGGTCCGTCGGTTCTTGTAGAACAGTTCCCTGGCGGCCTGTAGCTCCTGTTGCCGCTCGTCGAATCAGGGGCCTGCTGTGTTTGCAGCGCTGTTAAGATGCCTTCAGCGCGTGTCCACGGTCGATGATACAGCGGCTGGCTGGAAACGCCTGTAACGTTGCGAGCAGAAATAAGACTTGGGGTACTCCGCCTGCCGCTGCTGCCAAAACGGTGGTATCCCTGGTCCGTCGGTTCTTGTAGAACAGTTCCCTGGCGGCCTGTAGCTCCTGTTGCCGCTCGTCGAATCAGGGGCCTGCTGTGTTTGCAGCGCTGTTAAGATGCCTTCAGCGCGTGTCCACGGTCGATGATACAGCGGCTGGCTGGAAACGCCTGTAACGTTGCGAGCAGAAATAAGACTTGGGGTACTCCGCCTGCCGCTGCTGCCAAAACGGTGGTATCCCTGGTCCGTCGGTTCTTGTAGAACAGTTCCCTGGCGGCCTGTAGCTCCTGTTGCCGCTCGTCGAATCAGGGGCCTGCTGTGTTTGCAGCGCTGTTAAGATGCCTTCAGCGCGTGTCCACGGTCGATGATACAGCGGCTGGCTGGAAACGCCTGTAACGTTGCGAGCAGAAATAAGACTTGGGGTACTCCGCCTGCCGCTGCTGCCAAAACGGTGGTATCCCTGGTCCGTCGGTTCTTGTAGAACAGTTCCCTGGCGGCCTGTAGCTCCTGTTGCCGCTCGTCGAATCAGGGGCCTGCTGTGTTTGCAGCGCTGTTAAGATGCCTTCAGCGCGTGTCCACGGTCGATGATACAGCGGCTGGCTGGAAACGCCTGTAACGTTGCGAGCAGAAATAAGACTTGGGGTACTCCGCCTGCCGCTGCTGCCAAAACGGTGGTATCCCTGGTCCGTCGGTTCTTGTAGAACAGTTCCCTGGCGGCCTGTAGCTCCTGTTGCCGCTCGTCGAATCAGGGGCCTGCTGTGTTTGCAGCGCTGTTAAGATGCCTTCAGCGCGTGTCCACGGTCGATGATACAGCGGCTGGCTGGAAACGCCTGTAACGTTGCGAGCAGAAATAAGACTTGGGGTACTCCGCCTGCCGCTGCTGCCAAAACGGTGGTATCCCTGGTCCGTCGGTTCTTGTAGAACAGTTCCCTGGCGGCCTGTAGCTCCTGTTGCCGCTCGTCGAATCAGGGGCCTGCTGTGTTTGCAGCGCTGTTAAGATGCCTTCAGCGCGTGTCCACGGTCGATGATACAGCGGCTGGCTGGAAACGCCTGTAACGTTGCGAGCAGAAATAAGACTTGGGGTACTCCGCCTGCCGCTGCTGCCAAAACGGTGGTATCCCTGGTCCGTCGGTTCTTGTAGAACAGTTCCCTGGCGGCCTGTAGCTCCTGTTGCCGCTCGTCGAATCAGGGGCCTGCTGTGTTTGCAGCGCTGTTAAGATGCCTTCAGCGCGTGTCCACGGTCGATGATACAGCGGCTGGCTGGAAACGCCTGTAACGTTGCGAGCAGAAATAAGACTTGGGGTACTCCGCCTGCCGCTGCTGCCAAAACGGTGGTATCCCTGGTCCGTCGGTTCTTGTAGAACAGTTCCCTGGCGGCCTGTAGCTCCTGTTGCCGCTCGTCGAATCAGGGGCCTGCTGTGTTTGCAGCGCTGTTAAGATGCCTTCAGCGCGTGTCCACGGTCGATGATACAGCGGCTGGCTGGAAACGCCTGTAACGTTGCGAGCAGAAATAAGACTTGGGGTACTCCGCCTGCCGCTGCTGCCAAAACGGTGGTATCCCTGGTCCGTCGGTTCTTGTAGAACAGTTCCCTGGCGGCCTGTAGCTCCTGTTGCCGCTCGTCGAATCAGGGGCCTGCTGTGTTTGCAGCGCTGATAAGATGCCTTCAGCGCGTGTCCACGGTCGATGATACAGCGGCTGGCTGGAAACGCCTGTAACGTTGCGAGCAGAAATAAGACTTGGGGTACTCCTGCCTGCCGCTGCTGCCAAAACGGTGGTATCCCTGGTCCGTCGGTTCTTGTAGAACAGTTCCCTGGCGGCCTGTAGCTCCTGTTGCCGCTCGTCGAATCAGGGGCCTGCTGTGTTTGCAGCGCTGTTAAGATGCCTTCAGCGCGTGTCCACGGTCGATGATACAGCGGCTGGCTGGAAACGCCTGTAACGTTGCGAGCAGAAATAAGACTTGGGGTACTCCGCCTGCCGCTGCTGCCAAAACGGTGGTATCCCTGGTCCGTCGGTTCTTGTAGAACAGTTCCCTGGCGGCCTGTAGCTCCTGTTGCCGCTCGTCGAATCAGGGGCCTGCTGTGTTTGCAGCGCTGTTAAGATGCCTTCAGCGCGTGTCCACGGTCGATGATACAGCGGCTGGCTGGAAACGCCTGTAACGTTGCGAGCAGAAATAAGACTTGGGGTACTCCGCCTGCCGCTGCTGCCAAAACGGTGGTATCCCTGGTCCGTCGGTTCTTGTAGAACAGTTCCCTGGCGGCCTGTAGCTCCTGTTGCCGCTCGTCGAATCAGGGGCCTGCTGTGTTTGCAGCGCTGATAAGATGCCTTCAGCGCGTGTCCACGGTCGATGATACAGCGGCTGGCTGGAAACGCCTGTAACGTTGCGAGCAGAAATAAGACTTGGGGTACTCCGCCTGCCGCTGCTGCCAAAACGGTGGTATCCCTGGTCCGTCGGTTCTTGTAGAACAGTTCCCTGGCGGCCTGTAGCTCCTGTTGCCGCTCGTCGAATCAGGGGCCTGCTGTGTTTGCAGCGCTGTTAAGATGCCTTCAGCGCGTGTCCACGGTCGATGATACAGCGGCTGGCTGGAAACGCCTGTAACGTTGCGAGCAGAAATAAGACTTGGGTACTCCGCCTGCCGCTGCTGCCAAAACGGTGGTATCCCTGGTCCGTCGGTTCTTGTAGAACAGTTCCCTGGCGGCCTGTAGCTCCTGTTGCCGCTCGTCGAATCAGGGGCCTGCTGTGTTTGCAGCGCTGTTAAGATGCCTTCAGCGCGTGTCCACGGTCGATGATACAGCGGCTGGCTGGAAACGCCTGTAACGTTGCGAGCAGAAATAAGACTTGGGGTACTCCGCCTGCCGCTGCTGCCAAAACGGTGGTATCCCTGGTCCGTCGGTTCTTGTAGAACAGTTCCCTGGCGGCCTGTAGCTCCTGTTGCCGCTCGTCGAATCAGGGGCCTGCTGTGTTTGCAGCGCTGTTAAGATGCCTTCAGCGCGTGTCCACGGTCGATGATACAGCGGCTGGCTGGAAACGCCTGTAACGTTGCGAGCAGAAATAAGACTTGGGGTACTCCGCCTGCCGCTGCTGCCAAAACGGTGGTATCCCTGGTCCGTCGGTTCTTGTAGAACAGTTCCCTGGCGGCCTGTAGCTCCTGTTGCCGCTCGTCGAATCAGGGGCCTGCTGTGTTTGCAGCGCTGTTAAGATGCCTTCAGCGCGTGTCCACGGTCGATGATACAGCGGCTGGCTGGAAACGCCTGTAACGTTGCGAGCAGAAATAAGACTTGGGTACTCCGCCTGCCGCTGCTGCCAAAACGGTGGTATCCCTGGTCCGTCGGTTCTTGTAGAACAGTTCCCTGGCGGCCTGTAGCTCCTGTTGCCGCTCGTCGAATCAGGGGCCTGCTGTGTTTGCAGCGCTGTTAAGATGCCTTCAGCGCGTGTCCACGGTCGATGATACAGCGGCTGGCTGGAAACGCCTGTAACGTTGCGAGCAGAAATAAGACTTGGGGTACTCCGCCTGCCGCTGCTGCCAAAACGGTGGTATCCCTGGTCCGTCGGTTCTTGTAGAACAGTTCCCTGGCGGCCTGTAGCTCCTGTTGCCGCTCGTCGAATCAGGGGCCTGCTGTGTTTGCAGCGCTGTTAAGATGCCTTCAGCGCGTGTCCACGGTCGATGATACAGCGGCTGGCTGGAAACGCCTGTAACGTTGCGAGCAGAAATAAGACTTGGGTACTCCTGCCTGCCGCTGCTGCCAAAACGGTGGTATCCCTGGTCCGTCGGTTCTTGTAGAACAGTTCCCTGGCGGCCTGTAGCTCCTGTTGCCGCTCGTCGAATCAGGGGCCTGCTGTGTTTGCAGCGCTGTTAAGATGCCTTCAGCGCGTGTCCACGGTCGATGATACAGCGGCTGGCTGGAAACGCCTGTAACGTTGCGAGCAGAAATAAGACTTGGGGTACTCCGCCTGCCGCTGCTGCCAAAACGGTGGTATCCCTGGTCCGTCGGTTCTTGTAGAACAGTTCCCTGGCGGCCTGTAGCTCCTGTTGCCGCTCGTCGAATCAGGGGCCTGCTGTGTTTGCAGCGCTGTTAAGATGCCTTCAGCGCGTGTCCACGGTCGATGATACAGCGGCTGGCTGGAAACGCCTGTAACGTTGCGAGCAGAAATAAGACTTGGGGTACTCCGCCTGCCGCTGCTGCCAAAACGGTGGTATCCCTGGTCCGTCGGTTCTTGTAGAACAGTTCCTGGCGGCCTGTAGCTCCTGTTGCCGCTCGTCGAATCAGGGCCTGCTGTGTTTGCAGCGCTGTTAAGATGCCTTCAGCGCGTGTCCACGGTCGATGATACAGCGGCTGGCTGGAAACGCCTGTAACGTTGCGAGCAGAAATAAGACTTGGGGTACTCCTGCCTGCCGCTGCTGCCAAAACGGTGGTATCCCTGGTCCGTCGGTTCTTGTAGAACAGTTCCCTGGCGGCCTGTAGCTCCTGTTGCCGCTCGTCGAATCAGGGGCCTGCTGTGTTTGCAGCGCTGTTAAGATGCCTTCAGCGCGTGTCCACGGTCGATGATACAGCGGCTGGCTGGAAACGCCTGTAACGTTGCGAGCAGAAATAAGACTTGGGGTACTCCGCCTGCCGCTGCTGCCAAAACGGTGGTATCCCTGGTCCGTCGGTTCTTGTAGAACAGTTCCCTGGCGGCCTGTAGCTCCTGTTGCCGCTCGTCGAATCAGGGGCCTGCTGTGTTTGCAGCGCTGTTAAGATGCCTTCAGCGCGTGTCCACGATCGATGATACAGCGGCTGGCTGGAAACGCCTGTAACGTTGCGAGCAGAAATAAGACTTGGGGTACTCCGCCTGCCGCTGCTGCCAAAACGGTGGTATCCCTGGTCCGTCGGTTCTTGTAGAACAGTTCCCTGGCGGCCTGTAGCTCCTGTTGCCGCTCGTCGAATCAGGGCCTGCTGTGTTTGCAGCGCTGTTAAGATGCCTTCAGCGCGTGTCCACGGTCGATGATACAGCGGCTGGCTGGAAACGCCTGTAACGTTGCGGAGCAGAAATAAGACTTGGGGTACTCCGCCTGCCGCTGCTGCCAAAACGGTGGTATCCCTGGTCCGTCGGTTCTTGTAGAACAGTTCCCTGGCGGCCTGTAGCTCCTGTTGCCGCTCGTCGAATCAGGGGCCTGCTGTGTTTGCAGCGCTGTTAAGATGCCTTCAGCGCGTGTCCACGGTCGATGATACAGCGGCTGGCTGGAAACGCCTGTAACGCTGCGAGCAGAAATAAGACTTGGGGTACTCCGCCTGCCGCTGCTGCCAAAACGGTGGTATCCCTGGTCCGTCGGTTCTTGTAGAACAGTTCCCTGGCGGCCTGTAGCTCCTGTTGCCGCTCGTCGAATCAGGAGCCTGCTGTGTTTGCAGCGCTGTTAAGATGCCTTCAGCGCGTGTCCACGGTCGATGATACAGCGGCTGGCTGGAAACGCCTGTAAGCGTTGCGAGCAGAAATAAGACTTGGGGTACTCCGCCTGCCGCTGCTGCCAAAACGGTGGTATCCCTGGTCCGTCGGTTCTTGTAGAACAGTTCCCTGGCGGCCTGTAGCTCCTGTTGCCGCTCGTCGAATCAGGGGCCTGCTGTGTTTGCAGCGCTGATAAGATGCCTTCAGCGCGTGTCCACGGTCGATGATACAGCGGCTGGCTGGAAACGCCTGTAACGTTGCGAGCAGAAATAAGACTTGGGGTACTCCGCCTGCCGCTGCTGCCAAAACGGTGGTATCCCTGGTCCGTCGGTTCTTGCAAGAACAGTTCCTGGCGGCCTGTAGCTCCTGTTGCCGCTCGTCGAATCAGGGGCCTGCTGTGTTTGCAGCGCTGTTAAGATGCCTTCAGCGCGTGTCCACGATCGATGATACAGCGGCTGGCTGGAAACGCCTGTAACGTTGCGAGCAGAAATAAGACTTGGGGTAACTCCGCCTGCCGCTGCCGCCAAAACGGTGGTATCCTGGTCCGTCGGTTCTTGTAGAACAGTTCCCTGGCGGCCTGTAGCTCCTGTTGCCGCTCGTCGAATCAGGGCCTGCTGTGTTTGCAGCGCTGATAAGATGCCTTCAGCGCGTGTCCACGGTCGATGATACAGCGGCTGGCTGGAAACGCCTGTAACGTTGCGAGCAGAAATAAGACTTGGGGTACTCCGCCCTGCGCGCTGCTGCCAAAACGGTGGGTATCCCTGGTCCGTCGGTTCTTGTAGAACAGTTCCCTGGCGGCCTGGTAGCTCCTGTATGCCGCTCGTCGAATCAGGGGCCTGCTGTGTTTGCAGCGCTGTTAAGATGCCTTCAGCGCGTGTCCACGGTCGATGATACAGCGGCTGGCTGAAACGCCTGTAACGTTGCGAGCAGAAATAAGACTTGGGGTACTCCGCCTGCCGCTGCTGCCAAAACGGTGGTATCCCTGGTCCGTCGGTTTCTTGCAGAACAGTTCCCTGGCGGCCTGTAGCTCCTGTTGCCGCTCGTCGAATCAGGGGCCTGCTGTGTTTGCAGCGCTGCTAAAGATGCTTTCATGCGCTGTCCACATGGTCGATAATGCAGCGGCTGGCTGGAAACGCCTGTAACGTTGCGAGCAGAAATAAGACTCTGGGTACTCCGCCTGCCGCTGCCAAAACGGTGGTATCCCTGGTCCGTCGGTTCTCTGACGAACAGTTCGCTGGCGGCCTGTAGCTCCTGTTGCCGCGCTCGTCCGGAATCAGGGCCTGCTGTGGTTGCAGTGCTGATAAGATGCCCTCAGCGCGTGTCCACGGTCGATGATACAGCGGCTGGCTGAAACGCCTGTAACGCCTGCGAGCAGAAATAAGACTGGGGCACTCGCTGCCGCTGCCGCAAAACGGTGGTATCCCTGGTCCGTCGGTTCTTTGCAGAACAGTTCCACTGGCGGCCTGGTAGCTCTGCTGCCGCTCGTCGAATCAGGGCCTGCTGTTTGCTGCGCTGATAAGATGCCCTTCAGCGCGTGTCCACGGTCGATGATACAGCGGCTGGCTGGAAACGCCTGTAACGCTGCGAGCAGAAATAAGACTGCGGGTACTCCGCCTGCCGCTGCTGCCAAAACGCTGGTATCCCTGGTCCGTCGGTTCTTTGTGAGCAGTTCCCTGGCGGCCTGTAGCTCTCTGTTGCCGCTCGTCGAATCAGGGCCTGCTGTGTTTGCAGTGCTGGATAAGATGCCCTATGCGCGTGGCCATGGTCGACGATACGCGGCGGCGTCGAACGCCTGTAACGTCGTGAGCAGAAATAAGACTGGTACTCGCCTGCCGCTGCTGTCAAAACGGTGGTATCCCTGGTCCGTCGGTTCTTTAGAACTAGTTCCCCGGCGGCCTGTAGCTCCTGTTGCCGCTCGTCGAATCAGGGGCCTGCTGTGTTTGCAGTGCTGATAGATGCCTTCAGCGCGTGTCCACGGTCGATGATACAGCGGCTGGCTGGAAACGCTGTGAACGCTGAGCGAGCAGAAATAAGACTTGGGGTACCACTCGCCTGCCGCTGCTGCCAAAACGGTGGTATCCCTGGTCCGTCGGTTCTTTTAGAACAGTTCTCTGGCGGCCGGTAGCTCCTGTTGCCGTCGAATCAGGGCCTGCTGTGTTTGCAGCGGCTGATAAGATGCCTTCAGCGCGTGTCCACGATCGATGATACAGCGGCTGGCTGGCAAACGCCTGTAACGCTGCGAGCAGAAATAAGACTTGGGTACCTCGCCTGCCGCTGCTGCCAAAGCGGTGGTATCCCTGATCCGTCGGTTCTTTGTAGAACAGTTCCCTGGCGCCCATAGCTCCCCTGCTGCCGTTCCGTCAATCAGGGGCCTGCTGTGTTTGCAACGCTGCTAAGATGCGCTTCAGCGCGTGTCCACGGTCGATGATACAGCGCTGGCTGGAAACGCCTCGTAACGTTGCGAGCAGAAATAAGACTTGGGGTAGCTTCGCCTGCCGCTGCTGCCAAAACGGTGGTATCCCCTGGTCCGTCGGCGTTCTTGTAGGACAGTTTCCCTGGCGGCCTGTAGCGTCCTGTTGCTGCTCGTCGAATCAGGGCCTGCAGCGTTTGCAGCGCGCGGTAAGATACCCTCAGCGCGCGTGTCCACGATCGATGATACGGCGGCTGGCTGGAAACGCCTGTAACGTTGCGGAGCAGAAATAAGACTTGGGGTACTCCGCCCGCCGCTGCTCGCCAAGACGGTGGTATCCTGGTCCGGCTGGTTCTTCATGAACAGTTCCCTGGCGGCCGTGTGGCTCCTGTTGCCGCTGCACAAATCGAGGGGCCTGCTGTGTTTTGCAGTGCGCTGTTAAAGATGCCTTCAGCGCCGATGTCCACGGTCGATGATACAGCGGCTGGCTGGAAACGCCTGCTGTAACGCTGCGAGCAGAAGCTAAGACTTGGGGTACTCCGCCTTGCCGCTGCTGCCAAAACGGTGGTATCCTGGTCCGTCGCTTCTTTAGAGCAAGCCCCTGGCGGCCGGTGGCTCCTGTTGCCGCTTGGCCGAATCAGGGCCTCGCTGACGTTTTGCGCGCTGATGGTGCCCCCAGCCAGCGTGTCCGCGAGGTCGGCGATGCACCTGGCTGGCTGGAAAACGCCTGTAACGCCGCGAAAGCAGAAATAAGACTTGCGGTACTCCGCCTGCCGCTGCTGCCAAAACGGTGGCATCCCTGGTCCAGTCGGTTCTGCTAGCAACAGTTCCTGGCGGCCTGTGGCTCCATGTTTGCCCGTCTGCGTCCGAATCAGGGGCCTGCTGTGTTTGCAGCGCTGATAAGATGCCTTCACCGCGTGTCCGACGGTCGGCGATACAGCGGTCAGGCTGGAAACGCCCGTAACGTTGCGAGCAGAAATAAGACTTGGGGCACTCCGCCTGCCGCTGCTGCCAAAACGGTGGTATCCCCTGGTCCCGTCGGTTCTTTAAGAACAGTTCCCTGGCGGCCTGTGGCTCCTGTTGCCGCTCGTCGAATCAGGGGCCTGCTGTGTTTGCAGCGCTGTTAAGATGCCTTCAGCGCGTGTCCACGGTCGATGATACAGCGGCTGGCTGGAAACGCCTGTAACGCTGCGAGCAGAAATAAGACTTGGGGTACTCCGCCTGCCGCTGCTGCCAAAACGGTGGTATCCCTGGTCCGTCGGTTCTTTTAGAACAGTTCCCTGGCGGCCTGTAGCTCCTGTTGCCGCTCGTCAAATCAGGGGCCTGCTGTGTTTGCAGCGCTGTTAAGATGCCTTCAGCGCGTGCCACGGTCGATGATACAGC
>JAZHYW010030973.1:0-13519 GCA_037355805.1 Ixodes ricinus | reverse complement strand
CTATCACTTCCTAATCATACGCGACTTCGTGTGGCGATTAATTATACTGGATGTTTGTACCGCCGTACATCAGCAACAGATTCAGCAAATCAATAAACATGAACGGATATGAAATCACGGGTGTATTTGGCTCCACGCATCACCATAACGCAGCTTTCACACCGTGTGAATAAAGGGCGTAAAATTCGCCCATACACACTTTTTACACGATTTGAGACACCATCGTTACAAGCGGAGCGTAAAAAGGAGTGAAGAGGATGAAAAACGTCAGCACACCCTTTTTACACCAACCGATATTCAGAAATCGTGTAAAAAAGTGTAAAGAGGGTGTTTTTCCTAACTTCCACCCTTCTTACACCCTTTTTACACGATTATGGGTGTTATAATGTTTAGTGTGTGGGGTGTGGACCCGGCGACTGATATTTTGAAGAAGAGAGCTACTCAACGTGTTGGAGACACGTTCCACAGCCCACTGGATACAAGATGGCGGCGTACAGGATGCGATTATAGGAGTAGTCTATAGGTGTCTTCTGCCAAGCTTGAAGGCCGACCCACACAGGACGTATTCTGCAAGAATTTACGCGCGTTTCAGCGGGCGTAATCATAGCATTTGGCGGGCGCCTTTTTCAAAAAGAATGGAAGAAGGAAAGGTCGCCAAACCACACACGGCGCATTTCGTCGACGTCTCCTCGGCGTTTGGTGCAGTATAGCCCGACTCGCGCCTTTCATGAAAGGAGGCAAAATAAAGATCGGCTGCTATATTATCGTATTCCGCAAGAGGACACAAATAGCTAAATGTTAATCAACCACGAAAGCCTAATTGCTAACGTCTGTTTCCCAAATGTTCCTTGCAATCGCCAAGTTGCCAACAACTCCCAGCAGGAGGACGGCCGCGAACTCTGGTCAAAACTCTTCCTTTTATCATTTTTTTTTACATTGGCCCCAACACAGATGGTATTTTCTTCTGTCTCAGACGTTAATCACTCGTACCAAATAGATATTGCGATTTCGCACAGTTCTCTAATAAACCGTCGAACGCGCCAAGCGAGTTCCCATTTCGGCGGCTGAGTCAAGCCAGCCAGCCGGCCGCATAGCTAGGCAAGCTGATCCTCGAGCAACTTCCGGCTGTCAACTCGGGAGCTGATTGGCCGGCACCGAGCAGTACACTTCCAGATACACCACGCCCAAATACGCCGAAGCGCCGAGATCTGTCTCGGTCGGATCGCCGCATACGCGGGTATTTACTCCGACCGAGGAAGCCCTCGTTCCGACGCCCGCTGTACACTGTTAGCAAAAATAGCACGCTCAGACGTGTAAACCGTTGTCCCATAGCGGACACGTCAAAACGTGTTCGTTTTACACGCAGCTATGCGTGTTATTCATCTACACATGAGGTGCCGTGTAAACTTGACACGATACACCGTGACTGCCTTCCGCAAAACACGGTTGAGCGTGTTCCTTATGAAACGTGGCGGCCAGCAGCCGAGACCCGGCGAGAGACGAGTCCAGCGAGCCGCGCGCCTTTCAGCCAAATTGAGAGCACACAGGACACGTCTGTTCTCCTTCAATGCTTTTATACACAGTAAACAGTCTCCCAGCGTGCAAAAGTAAACGTGCAAAGGTACGTACGTGCGTCGTCGGTGGCGTTCGTACCTACCGTAGCAATGACGGAGCCGCTAGACAGAAAAACAAATGCCGAACTTACATGGATAAATAACTCGAGAAACTATTTGTAGTCGTGCGGTAACTTACGCCACCTAGCGAGATTTCTAGCAGCCCATAAAAAAAAGGTCTGCTAGTACGCTGCAAACGATCACGAGTACATATCAACCCGCATACATCACGGACAACACGAGTACCACGTAATACAGAGTACCGACGTATACACAAACACAACAACGACACAGCACCCGACCGCAGAGTGTCGAACCGAAATTTTTATCGGTTCGGTTCCGGTTCGGGTTCACGGCTTTCGGATCAGTTCCGGTTCAGTTCCGGGGAGCAAAAAATAACGGTTCAAACCGGTTCGAACCGGTTCGAACCACTAAATTGAGAATATATTTTCCGCATTGTTCTTGCAATATACACCATTTACGCCGTGAAACGATTAACTATATAGTTTCTTCGATCATCCCTGCAATTTACTTGTGCTTTTTAGGTACCAGACGTATGAAATTCAGTTATTTAATTTCGACACAAGAGTAGAAGAAAATCTACATTAACGTACGTTACGTCGTGTTCCTACGACTCAACATCCCTTTGTTTGCCAGTAACATATATTTTACCTAAATCAGAATGTTTAAGTACAAGAGTAAAGAGTTGAGCTTGTTGGCACATACATGTAAATAGATCAGCTTGAAATTTAGAAGTATACTGTATTTTCTTGTGCTTTCTTCGTGTTTAAGTAAAATTCTAAAATGCAAGCTGATCTATTTACATGGTATAAAATGTTGTCGCGAAGTGTGGTAGGTCGCCTGAAATACGCGTGATTGGTACAACTTTGTGTCGCAGTATTAAAAGTGAAATCGTGATGATGTCCTTGAACTAAGGAATTAATTACATCGCATAAAATTATGAAATGAGCACCTCGTGGTCATATATATCATGAAATATGGTTTACGAAATACGCTTCACAATATATATGTATATGATGACGACACAACTGAGCTAAAAGCAATGAAACTTTCAAAATGTCACAAACGTTTAGGATAATTCCTTTCAGTCTATTTTTTATAGAAACACCGAGCGGAAATCAAAATGCTTGTTGTTCTAACCAAACATTGTTTGCACTCAGCACCGCATGCATGCGACTAATCATGCATCAAGGAGTAATCGAAATTGTTCACTCTAATCTATACGCACCTTCGCATTCAGATCGAATCTGGCCCAAAATAGCGCTTGCCCAAGTGAACATTTTCTTATACAGGATAAGCTGGCATAGCCTGGCTGTGGAGGTTTGTTCTTCACAAGATGCCGGCCAATTTAATTTGCAAATGAGCATCACCCTTGCTAATTGATGATCTTAACGCGATAGCGTTAAGGAGCTCATCTCGCAGAAAAGCCGATGTCGGTGGCGTGACTGGAAAATCCTGATTGGTCGATAGGGTCATGACGTCAGAGCTACATGCCCTCGCGCAAGAATTTCAAACAACCCACAATGTTCACGTGAAGCGTGACACCACGCGTGGTATGAGAGTGATTAAAACATGGAATGTAATGCGAATTAAAGGTCGCCGTATGTCTCAAATGATTTCACTTTTTAAAGTAATTCCTTTTCCTTAAAGAAAAAAAAATTAAGAATTTTAGGCGGGATTCGAACTCACGATCCTTCGGTTGCGAGTCAGGCACTTTCGACTAGGCCACGCGAGGCAGGTTTGCGCGGCAAATGAGAATGCGATACAAACGAGGCCCGTTAACGCTATGCGTTCCACTTTTAAAGGCGAAGCTTAAGCGTCCTCCAAGATTCTTTTTTGTTAAGTAAAACGAAGTTGTATTTCACGTTCTACTCGACATGGCAGCTACTTAATAGGTGAGCGGCGTTTGGCAACTTCCGGTTCCTTAAGAAATTTTGTTTAGCTGATGACAAACGACGACGATGATCTGCAAGCCTGTCTAAGCATGGTTCTAAAAGCTACAGTCTGGAAGTTTCAGAATTATGCTTGCACAGGCTTGCAGCACATTGTCGTCATCTGTCAAAAGTGAAACAAAATTTTCTAAGGAACCGGAAGTTGCCAAACGCGGCTCACCTATTGGACACTTTCTGGCGGTTTGCGCGCGTAATCGTCATCGTTCCGCCGCGCGCCCCTGTTTACTTTGTTTTTGTCCAGCCCACAGACACATAAAAGTAATATTCACCACGTAAAAGAGGCAATAACAGACTTCTATATGTTTGAGAAGTTCTGTGTGAGGAACACATAGTTATTTAAATTAGCTTCAAAATCAGAACTGTGTGTAGGCGCCGTCCCGTATCACTTACAGCGTGCCTGTCGAGGATAATAACGCCTGAAAAGATTGGCAGAACACCTTTCATATAATTTGGGGGTATTGCGTTAGGGTGGTCGGCCCTTTATTTATGTTGTCAAATATTCAGTTAGTATTCAAATATATTTTTATAATGATCAATAAATTTTACTTTATAAAGTTCACATAACCGCTTGAGACCGACGCGGCAGGACGATACTCGAAACTACACGAGCTGTGGAGTCTGCGTAAAAGTGTTTTTCTGTTTGCTGATTGGCAGTGTGAAATATCGGCTTGCATTGTATGCCAAAAAGGACTCTGTGCTCACATGATAGATTGGAAGTCAAATGCACGAAATGTTCAAAAAGAAAGAGATAATTAATGTTATTTTTCTAAATAATCCCTTACAGAACGACTTACTGCCAAAAGAGATGCGTAAAGATGCACGCAATGAAATTCATAATTTTACATAAATAGCGCAAAAGACAGACGAATAATCGTAAAATCTTAGTATAAATCACATTTCATCAGCTTGCATGAGCTCGACACTTCGCTAGATACTGCCTCGGGAGGCTGAAGTTTTATTCGGTTTTACCTGCACTTAATTGTTTTGGGCCCTCACTTTACAACACTATGCTTGAATTGTCATGCGCTCAAAAAATTTCTCTGGGCTGCCATATATCATCGCGAGACTGTTATAAATACTGCAGAACTTTACAATTAGGACATCTATTGCTAGTGTTGTGAACATCACATTTCACCAGAAAGCTGAACTGTTTAACATTGTATGCACGTGACGTCATCACACTATAGGCTGGTGGTCATTGTGATTTCTTCTTGCTGAGAAAATCGAATTCGATGGTGCAAAATGCACGCTGCAGGAGGTTCAAGCTCAGTGAAAGCCAGAGTATTCGAAAGGCACGTATTATTATTCTTAGTGCATTGTCGTGAGGAACGGCGCGAACGTGCGGCACGACGAACACATGTTTTTTTAGCAAGAGCGTTTTTGCAAAAAAAGTAGTTTCCGGGGTCACGCTTTTTGGTCTGCGCCAAAGATGTGGGAAAGAGGAACCTTTACAACCCAGTATGTTTTTAAAACTAACCCCCCTCCCCCCCCCCCCCACACACACACACACTTCTTTTCACAGCGGAGCTGTTAAGGGCTAGTTTCCCCAGTATGATATATACTAAATGATGACACTAATCTTTGGACAGCTACCGCCATCTGTAAATGACGACGGCAACCAGACAAACGGCTGGCCGGTTGTCTGGTTGCCGCCGTCGCGCATAGATGGCGGCAACCTCTCCAGCCTTTCCATTCTGGCTTGCCGACTTGTGGCCAACCATTCCTTCATTCCCACCATAGTACAGCTTCGCTGGTCTTCCCTCTTCACCAGAGTGGAAAGGCTGAAAGTATTCCTGAGGAATTGCCTCCTCCGTTTGTGTGTGCTAATTCGACGATTTTGTTTGTCGCTTGTTAACAGCAACCCTTCATTGATTTTATTTTGCACTCCGTGAAGTTTATAGGGGTCCTAAAACGATATCGGGTTGGAATGTTCATGACTTTTCCGAGGCGTACTGGTCCTAGTCTGGCCCAAGTATACTCGCACAGACCGCCACTGATTTAGACACTTCTTTTGTCGCGGTGAAATTGCGAGGATCAAATGAGACTATTTCTTTTAGTCTTGCCTTCGCAAAGATTGATGTCATAATTGTGGGATCAAAAATTTGGGTTGTGGGTATGTTTATACAGCCTAGAACTTGGTCTGCTTCAACGGGCGACGAGTCTCGCAGCTGTAGATGAGCAATTTAGCCAGTGCAGTACAACCGCTAGCCCGGGTCTTTAACATGCACCATGCAGTAGTGATACACGACCACACGCCGGTACGATGCTCATCCAGATCGAAACGGGCAGGGACGGGGATTCAGCCCAGGATCCTGGGTTCTGCAGCGCGAGCTTTCGCTCCACGTGCTCCGAGCTGGTGTACGCTAGACCACTCGGCCACCGATCCCCTGTGGGATCAAACAACCCGCCTAACGACAGTCGGGCGCGGCTCATGGATTGGACAGGAGAACTGCGTGAGCACTGTACATCGGCTCGTAACAATCAATGCCTCTGCGGACACTCGGGTAGTGGCTCGTGTCCAATCACTGCGGTGATCAGAATAGCCGAATTCTTTTAACGCTAATTGGCGGCATAAGATAGGCACCAGGCCACGCGGCCGCCTCTGGCTCCGAGTTGAAAGGATGAACGATGCTCATATTTTTATAATTTGTTGGCGACTGCCATTGCCTAGAAAAAAGAGCAAAGCCAAGTTGAAACAGTTATTAACGTTAGGGAGTGATCCTGAGTAGTATTTAGTGATGTATGGAAATAGATTTATAGCTCCTTTAAGCAAAATACAGAGGGGGTCCAGACTTGGGCAATAACTTGAGAACGACGCTCGTGTGGGACTTACAGCGACTGCCAACGTTCGGCTGTCCCTCTGAGGTCACTAAAATCTTCTTTTTTAGGTATTCCTTCCGTACACACATGTAGCTTTATGTAACGTCATATTAATAAGTCGCATTTAGTCATATCAATACTTCTATTCTCGGGGACATCTTTCGGATGCAGTACAGCAAAAACGAAAAAATGTTTGGGTGCCTCAATGATGTAAAATTGGTCTTGAAACATTTTTTTTTACTTTCAATAAATACTGTTAACAAGTAACCCCTGACGTTGCTAGCTTGCGAAAACATCCATTAGTTTCCCCTCCACGTAATACCAGATGCAGAAAAGATAAAGGAAAGAGATAGCTGTCGATCCCCTCTTCCACTCGCCATTTGAACAAGCGGCTACGTGATCTGACGCTAATTAAATACCGTCAGTGTTCATCATAGTTATGCCCTAGGCGGCAAGTGTTTGGAAAGCAAAAGCTTGGGCTGAGCTTGAGATATTGTTAGAATTGGGCTATTATCATATTTAATTGACATGAGCCGTTATCCGAATGTTTGGCGATGCTGATTGTCATGAACCCAAACACTCGACTAAAGGTTTTGAAAATCGCCTACGTCACGGTGTCACGTCACTCTCCGTACAAAATCGTGATGTCATGTTACGTCACGCTGTCAACAAGGTTAATACATCTAGTGACTTCCTCAAATTAAATCGAGTTTATGCGGTGAGTCACGTGACGTCACGAGGTCACGTGACATTACTTGACAACATGTATTGACACCATGACGTCACGTGACAACGGTTAATCATAGTGCCAATACAAAAGCGCCATGAAAACCCACAATTTACCATACATTGCAATTCTGTATATGACGATTTGATCAACAGATATACTTCGTTTCAGCTTCGGTCCAGACGCAGCCGATGCTACAAGCGCGAGCATGTGGCCCAGAACAGTGGTTGCACTGCACGAGCGCGCGTGCTTGGCAGGGATGCTGAAAGCCAGGAGCTCGCGCTTGTAGCTTTGGCTGCGTCTGGACCGAAGCTGAAACGAAGTTAGAAATAGAGCAGCCAATTTTTTATTCCCATATGTTCATTTTGTGGTACCAAAAAAATTAAAAAATTCCCTTGAACCGTTTTGAACCGGTTACCGTTATATTTTTTTCGGTTCGGTTCTGGTTCAGTTCCAAGATGGCGGCGAAGATTTCGGTTCGGTTCAGTTCCGGTTCGGCTAAAAATAACGGTTCTGTTCCGGTTTTCGGTTCGGTTCGGTTCCGGTTCGACACCCTGCCCGACCGACACTTCCTACTCAACGTGCTTTTCTCCCCGCGTCGTATATAAGCTTGACATGTGCCGGTGAGCTCTTTGTTCGCTGACCGTTAGAGAAGACACAAAACACGGCGCAATGAAAAGCCGTATGTAAGAACTGTTTGCATTTCAAAATTGTGGAGGCAAAACCTATAATGTTAGTTCGTTGCGCAAAATAATGATCTATTAACAATAAATCTTAAACCGGTCATGAAAAAGGTTATGTTTTTGTTATTTTCATGCTCGACTATGCAGTGTTATGAACAGTCCAACAAGCTTGAATCAGATAGAAAAACAAATTATTGGGATTTCATCATTATGTATTTATTAATAAATGAAAATGATCCTCGCGCAAAGCATTTTTTTAATATATTCTTGTGAAGGAAATCCGCCCAACACTTCACTTCCGCTAGTTGCAGTACGGGAGCAGACGCCTTCAGTTTTGGGGTGTT
This sequence comes from Ixodes ricinus, assembly GCA_037355805.1. Lineage (NCBI taxonomy): Eukaryota > Metazoa > Arthropoda > Arachnida > Ixodida > Ixodidae > Ixodes > Ixodes ricinus. Next base: position 5,359 of record JAZHYW010030973.1, on the reverse strand, counting down.
TTGATGCAGTTTGTTGTCGTATGTTGTGTCGGTGTCGAGTGGAGCGGCGGGGCTTGGAAGTTTGTGACTGGTGTTATTCGTCATCACTTATGTGGCGCTGATGCGTCTTTTTTACACCGCCCCCACCCCGAACTTTGAAGAATCACGGGCCCGTAGCATTGCATTATGCTGAATCGCGACCTCCTTTTCTGTTGACGTCGTTTTCCTGATACCACTCGTGGATACTGCAAGCGTTTAAACAGTGCGCACCGTCTCGCCTACATCCCCGGTGACGTACTCGACCTGTTAAAACTTATTGCTTCCGTCATTTTTGGAGTACGCAAGGCAGTTATCTCGTTGCTCTGGTTTCGGTTATAAAAGCAAGGCAAAACGCTTGTAGTTCCCGCCCTCAGTACACGTTGGACATCTTCCGCACTTTGACACCGGATAACTGGATGAACGAGGATTTACATCTAATTCAGAGGTCACTCTCGCCGCTTCCTCACCGTTGAGCAGCAGGATCAGCTGGAGACCAGCCGCGGATGAAAGGTTTGAGCATCAACAGCCCAAGAGCACTCGGTGCCGATGCGGGCGATGCGGGATTCTGTCAACCGGTAGGCCAGCACAAACAGTGACCGTTCCAGCTCTTCGTCATGACACGGTGTTGCAGAAAGCAGTGTAAAATACAACTACACGGACCACCGAAGCAAACGCACTGTTATCGTAAATCTTGGCTTGTGAATTGCGCCTTTGTAGATCATCTTATTCGTTTTGCTGGAGAGACGCAAACGACGGGCGTAACAAAATCGCTTGCATATTCCGCATACCTCGCAAAAGCATTTACCGTCACCTTGCGAAAAGCGCACCGTCCTGACTTCCCCTGCCTTTTACCTGCTTTAGAGCAGTTTGTACCTGCTAGTAGGTATGCCTACTGAAACTGAAACTTGAGAAACTAGGGACAGTGCCAGAGAGAAAAGAGACAAAGTTGGGAAAGCTTTGTTAGAGGCGGGGTTTATGCCGCACGTCCGGGAGCTTCCTGGCTCGTGACGACGACCATTCCCCGAAGTGAAGAACCCAGGGGTCCAGTGGAGGTGGGAGAATTGGTAACGTAACGAACGGTTTAATTACATGGTTGCGATACAGTCGTCAAATCCGAGAGAACTCCTGAGCAGCCTCGCGCTCCGCCTTATATAGGGTCCGTTTTCTCCCTCACTCCCCGCCAGGGCAGCAGGTGCGCAGCAGCAACCCGCCGTCAAGTGCGTCGTAGCAAAGTCCGCCGCGTCGTAGCCAGAAGTGCGTCGTAGCCATGGTCCTCCGCAATTAGGTCATGCCTCTCTCCCTTTCCTGAGCGCGCCAAGCCCCACGCACGCACACACGTCCCGTTGACGTCACGGACTCGTCGAGACCTGTCTCCGCAGTTAGGCCCGGCCTCTCTCCCCTTCCGGAGCGCACCAAGCCGCACGCACGCACACACGTCCCGTTGACGTCACGGGCGCGTCGAGACCTGTCTCCGCAGGCGCAGACACGTAGGCGCCGGGTCCGTACTCCTCGAGACTCGTTTCGCGTAGGCCCCGTCCAGCAGGCGACGTTCCCGGACAGATCATGACTCGTTTCCGCCGCGTTGAAACTCGGAAGAAGGTCGCCGAAGGTTCCATTCTTAACAGCCCCTCCGGGGCCAGGGAAACCTCGAAAGGCCGGTGGTACAATCGCTGGCCTGAAGAGGTGGGCTTGGAGTAGGCCTTGAGAAGTCGCTGCAAGCACCAAACAAACTCCCAAACCTCTTACAACGGAGGCATTAGCGGAAACGTCCCACACAACACCACGCCACACAGCAGCCAAACGCTCGGAATTCGCCAGAGACCCGCCAGACTGGACTACGGATTACAAAAATTTGCAAAAAAACTACAAATTTAAAACCTTAGGACAATTGCGGGTATCGAGACCCGCTGTCGCCAAAACACAACTCATTTTTCCAAAGAGGTCACTATGAACAAAATACAAAAGACAAAAACTCTTTGCAATTTGTGAGGTCCTTTTGGGGTTTTAACGAAGTGCCCCCACTTAGATCCTCATTCCCGTGGATGACGAAGACCTCTGAGATCATCCCTACTGTTTTTCGTGATGCCAGAAAAATCTGCTCAACCCATCGGCATTGCCGTTAAATTTGCCTTTCCTTTTTCTTGCCCTGAAGTCGTAGTGATCGATTTTCACGTGATTTCTAGACGTGAAAATGCGGTCCTTATAGCGCCGATAAAACAATCCGCCTGTTTCATGCCCCGTTACATTGGTCCTAGCAATCTCCTGAGCTGTACCGCGAAACCCTGACACACTAGGGTCGCTCTTCTGCTCGACTGTCAAAGACACTCTGTCTACTCGTAGCAGAGGACCAAAGTTACGTGACGCCGGAGCTACGAGAGATCTTTCGCTGATCCCGTCTTCCTCCGCCTTTTCCGCCGGTTCGTTGGGACGGCGTACACTTTCTAGTGCTACGAGGTCAGGCTGTTCTACAACCTGGTCCCTCTCATCCCGTTTCTCTGCCTTCAACTCTGGGAGTGCTTGCTCCCCGTCAGCTGCCTCTGGCTCTGGATCACTCGTTAACAAAGGGGCGAGCTGACGCGATCTGGACGTCGTACACGACTGAACTAGTCCTTCTCCCAGTTGTTGACCCCTTTCGCGCAGCAGGAAATCTGACCGGTTAGAAAACAAATAAGGATACTCCAACGGGACTGTTTGCGAGACAGCCGCCTCTGTCACCAGCTCTCCGAACGGGCCAGTTATCCTTACCGTCGCCATAGGCAGACAGACACTGTGCTTTTCGAGCAGCTGCTTGATCCAAACTACCTTTCCAGTAAAATCGGATGTCGTTACATACGACGGATGAACAACGTCCATCGTCGCTGCACTGTCACGAAGCACCCTGCACGGCTTTCCGTTTACCTGGAGCTCGTGAAGATAGGGACGAAGGAGCTCCAGGTCCTCGTCACTACCGGTCACGGTCGAGAACACAACCCGCGGTTTCTTACATCTGGCCGCTGTGTGTCCCGGCTCCTGACAGTTGTAGCACAGGAACGGCTTCCTAGCCTCGAACTGCCCTGTTTGGCTTTTCCGCGCCTCGTCTCCGTTCGAGTGTTCTGCGCTCTTTTCTGGGACCTTTTGTCCTGCTTCGGGCTTCTCGGGCCCGTTTTCTCGCGAGCCGTTTCCCTGTCGGAAGGTCTTGCGCTGATCGCTCCGGCCGGGTTCGCTTTCCTCTCCGCTCAGCTTTCTACGCGTTGCGTACTCCTCGGCTAGCTCAGCGGCCCTTTCGACAGAGTCGACTCCTACCCTGTCCTGCACCCAGAGCTTGACTGACTGCGGAATGCTACGAAAGAACTGTTCGAGGCACACACACTCGACTACCTTGTCTCGGCTTTCGTACACTTCCTCGCTCTTCAACCATTCTATCAAATTGGTTTTAAGCCCGTAAGCGAATTCCGAGTAGCCCTCGCTGCTCTTTTTGGATGCGTTTCTAAACCTTTGACGGAACGCCTCGGCAGAAAGGCGGTACCGTTTCAAAAGGCTGGACTTCACCTTGTCGTAGTCGTCCGCGTCTCCAGCACTAAGGCGCGCGACAACCTCTGCAGCCTCACAGGGCAACAAAGTCAAAAGCCGTTGCGGCCACGTTTCTGGGGCGAAGCTCAACTTCTCACATGTCCTCTCAAAGTTCACTAAGAACAGGCCCACGTCTTCCCCAACTTTAAACGGCTGCATGAGCTTCTTCATTTGATACGACTCGGTCTCACTTGCTCGCACCGGAGTCCCAACTCTACTGTTCTGTGAGTTTAATCGCTGTTGTTCCATCTCTAACTCTAACCTTTTTAGCGCTGCTCGTTCCTCTCTCGCTGCAGTCTGCTCCCGTTCCTCTCTCGCCGCAGCCTGCGCTCGTTCCTCTCTCGCCGCAGCCTGCTCCCGTTCCTCTCTCGCTGCAGCCTGCTCTCGTTCTCGTTCTCGTTCCTCTCTCGCTGCAGCCTGCTCCCGCTCTCGTTCCTCTCTCGCTGCAGCCTGCTCGTTCTCGTTCCTCTCTCGCTGCAGCCTGCTCTCGTTCTCGTTCTCGTTCCTCTCGCTGCAGCCTGCTCCGTCTCGTTCCTCTCTCGCTGCAGCCTCGCTCTTAGCGTTCAGAAGCAGTTCCCACGCAATTTTAATTTCCTCTACTTCTGCGCTCTCTGAAATCGCTTTACTGATCTCAGATTTCTTCATCTTTTGCTCCACCTCCACACCCAATTCTTCACATAAACAGAATAAATCTGTTCTCAGTAACCTCATTAGATCCATGATCGCTGCTCTTTAGCTTTGGCTTTGTTCTAAAACTTGTCGCGAGGTTGTACCTAAACCTAGCGCACGAGTCAAACACTAAGGATTCCCAGCAGTTCAAAATTAATTACCCATAATCTGAAGCCTGGCGAATCTCAAAGCAAAGTCCAAACGCTCACCCGCAGATGTAGCACGATGTCGCATGGTCCGATCCCAACCGCTGCCAACCAGTTGTTAGAGGCGGGGTTTATGCCGCACGTCCGGGAGCTTCCTGGCTCGTGACGACGACCATTCCCCGAAGTGAAGAACCCAGGGGTCCAGTGGAGGTGGGAGAATTGGTAACGTAACGAACGGTTTAATTACATGGTTGCGATACAGTCGTCAAATCCGAGAGAACTCCTGAGCAGCCTCGCGCTCCGCCTTATATAGGGTCCGTTTTCTCCCTCACTCCCCGCCAGGGCAGCAGGTGCGCAGCAGCAACCCGCCGTCAAGTGCGTCGTAGCAAAGTCCGCCGCGTCGTAGCCAGAAGTGCGTCGTAGCCATGGTCCTCCGCAATTAGGTCATGCCTCTCTCCCTTTCCTGAGCGCGCCAAGCCCCACGCACGCACACACGTCCCGTTGACGTCACGGACTCGTCGAGACCTGTCTCCGCAGTTAGGCCCGGCCTCTCTCCCCTTCCGGAGCGCACCAAGCCGCACGCACGCACACACGTCCCGTTGACGTCACGGGCGCGTCGAGACCTGTCTCCGCAGGCGCAGACACGTAGGCGCCGGGTCCGTACTCCTCGAGACTCGTTTCGCGTAGGCCCCGTCCAGCAGGCGACGTTCCCGGACAGATCATGACTCGTTTCCGCCGCGTTGAAACTCGGAAGAAGGTCGCCGAAGGTTCCATTCTTAACAGCTTGCTCGCTCTTAATTTCTCAACTCTCGAAGTGATTGTACCATCATTAAATGCACAACGCCTCTTCCCAAAGATAAAGCAGCACTATGATCACTACGTAAAAAATTGTCTCAGTTCGGCATCTGTGAGGCGGGTGAAATCTTGCCCTAATTTATTCACACCGCATGATGTGCGCAACAAACACAAGATTTACA
>JAZHYW010030972.1:0-22260 GCA_037355805.1 Ixodes ricinus | reverse complement strand
TTAAGGTTAATAGTCATGTGGCCTCTTCGGGGGTCAGTTATGGTTGATGACTTTAGTTGCCGCTGCAAATAAGATAGATGGCGCCACATATTTTATTTTAAATGTCAGCGCATCACTGCATCTCTGCTTAGTGACGGCAAATTCTGCGTTTTTGGTTTTATTGCTTTATCCTTTACGATTAATTAAACGATATAGCGCTTTGACCGAATCGAGGCCCGCTCTCTCTTTTTGGCTACACGCCGTGTCAATCATTTTTTAGCAAAGGGCAGATAGGCTATGCCCTCGTGCGCCAATTCAGAGAGATGGAACGAAGCACGCGACACTTCTACAAGGCAAGAATGCACTCCGACGGCGAGTTAATTGTCACGCTCTGACATTCTGACGGCTTATCTGTTTTCTTTCTATTTCCTAGTATGTGTTTTCTTCAACGTTCTCGCTGTAAAAAGACACTAACATAAAATTCTAAAATCGACCTCATCGTTTTACGCAGCCGCCCGGTAGAATCAGAGACATAACTAATTTAGTTAGCAAGTGCTGAAATTTGAAAGGACACAATAAATGTTTCACTGAACTCTTGGAAAGCCAATGACTAAAATATAGGAACGCAATAGCAGAAAGGCGTCCTAAACTTGCAGCATTTATTTGGACATACGCGTAGCGTGTGCGTACATAACCCAAATATGCAGATGAAGGAACTACAGATCAAACGAATAAGAAATGATAAAGAGTACAGAAAAGCAAATAAATAAATGAAAAATTCGGATAGGCAAGGCCGGCGTACCGACTGGTGCCGGGCCGCGGAGGGTGAAAACAAAACCCAAAACTCGCAGTATTTGCAGTCACCGACAGATATCACTCCTGAAAAATGTCATAAATTTACTTTCCGCAGATAATAGCGAACGACTCTATTTCTCGCGATTAGGTCAGAGCTGAAGTTTTGGACATATTTTGCAGATTCTAATTTCTAGCGACGCGGTAAGATCGCAGCATAGATTCTAATCGTGTTTACGTTTTAACGGAAATTGTTCGCGGGACCTATTTTCGCGAATTGTAGGCGATTGGCAAAAATTAGGTCCTCTCGAAAATTATGAAGTTTATAGTATTCGGAGCGTCAATCATTGTAGTCTGAGAAGAGACCACGGCAATTGAAGAGACTAAAAACATGTTAATTTCATCCGCCATGCTCAATGCGGCGCCATCTATCTTGCCTGGTGGCAACTAAAGCCGTCAACCGCAACGCGACCCACACGAAGGCGGCCACACCAGCTGATTCAGCCAGACTGATCGGCCCCTAGCTGCAGTCAGAACTCAGCCCGGTTGTTATGCCTCCATTCGGGTCCTCAAAGCCACCCCCGGCCCCTTTCGCCCCTCTCGGCCTTAATGCACTCTCCGCCGTAATGTGACTATCGGCCTTAGCGAGACGCTCCCTCTCCGCAGCACGGCTGTGCTCCCAGAATCGCGGACAAAAGGTCATCGGAGCAAAGCTTATCGGAGAAAAGCTCACTGCAAAACCGGCGGAGGCAGTGAGAAAGCTCACCATGCGGAGGAGCTTCACCGAAGCTATTTTTTCTTTTCATAGCAAGGTTGTCTGATCATGCGTCAGATACATCAATTCATTACCATTAAAACTCGACAATTTTGTTTTAAAAATTTTTTTTATGCTTCTGGGAATTTTATTGGGTATCTCTCCCAAATAAATAATCTCAGCAGGCGATGGTTTCTGGGGTTTACTCTGTAAGCAACAAAAAGTTTCTGAACTTTCATACAAACAGAAATTTCAACATTTAATTATGTCCTCCTAAAATCCTGGAAAGCGAAACTCTAAATGCCGAAAATCCGAAAGTCTATGCGCAACAACGCGGTGCCTGAAATTCTCTTCGAACATTTTTGTTAACTTTGAAAGAAGGATAGAACGGTCAGTAGGACATCGAGACTTCTTTCTTCCACAGACATGCACGTTTTCACCCGTCGTTGTTTTTTCCACACGTTGCCCGTGCGTGTGTGGTGATATGCCCTTCAATGGCGAAACACCCATGACATCAGGGCACACTGTCACCGTCCACACTGAAATCACATATGCCGAGGCAGTGGCGTCACAAGGGGGGGGGGGGGCGGACCGCGGACGCGCTGCTCGGGGGGTGTCGCGGCGAGCCACGAGGGGGGGGGGGGGGGGGGGGCCGCCCAACACTTCTAGAAGAGAGTCGCGGCGGGCCACGCGATAGCCGGGGGGGGGGGGGGGGCGCGGTGGGCTAACCTGCCGGGTGCCCGCTGACCCTCGCGACGCCAATGAGTAGAGGGCGTACCTTTCGTTATGTTGTTCCTGGTGGCCCATATAAGAACTAGTCTTCTGTACTAAGGTAGCAGGTCGGACGAGAGTTGGTAAACGTTATACATGATGAAAATCAGCTCAAACGACGAAGACGAGGTGAAGACACGCACGTCTGGGGACAGAGCCGTCTCTCGCAACTAAAGTTTGATTAGCGAAAGAAAACAGAGTAGCCAAGATTGGATTACATCAACAAACACCTGGCTCATTTATCAGGCAGCACACGATATTCGAAGCTGAAACGCTTCACACAGCGCCGTTCGTGTTAGCTTGCAAAAAATAAAACTCATTGACAGAGCTACGATACGCGGCGCACTGTCAAGCGAATAGATTGTTGTCGTCTTCACGGGTGTCTCCATGTCCTGATCTTATTTACTAGCGGCGTGACTAATAGATCAAAACGGGGTGTCGACTAATTTCTGAGCATTATGCCCATAAACTTCATTAAGACATAGCTACGACACGAGGACCTTTTTTTTTAATGAAGCTACGAATTTTAATTGCGTTAAATTTCCATCTGCGACACAAGATCCGCCGAGGCTCACGAAAAAATAAACATTTCGGTGACCTTTTCTCCGCATTTACTTAAGGGATCAGTGAAGCTCTCTCCGCATCTGCTGGTTTAGCGGTGTAGCTTCTTTCCGGCGAGCTTGTTTCCGCCGCCCGTGCTCACGATACGTTGCCACGGCGGCTCGCTTCGACGCCCTGATTGGCTCGCGGGCCGTAGCTCGCCCTTTGCTAAGTTCTGATGTAACGGAGCGTCACATTGAACGGGTACGAATCCACACTGATACCCAGACAGACATCAGAAATTGAATGCTAATTTCCTTTCGTAACCATGAAATGAACTGGACTATACACAAACACCTGAGACTTGCTAAACTGACATTATCAATGGTAGCCGAACCTCTGCCCATGGTTCATGTCATCGAAGAGAAAGCAGTATGGCTCTGCTTGCAACAAATTCACATTTATGTGAAACATGCCACACTTCCTACATGGCTTGCACTGACGTCACATGAGCGGCCACTCGTGGTGGTCCAGCAACTGAAGCGCAGCATCTTGTGCGGCATGCAGACTTCCAACAACCGACCTGAGCACATCCCTTTAAACGCAGAGCGTATGCACATCTGGAAATGGCCGCTGTCGCTGAATCCTGTCTTGAAACGAGGGTTACCCACGAATATCTATCGAAAACACGCTGATCACAGAGGCCAGATTCAGGAAGAGCTTCTTAGGGGTTACGACAACTTAGCTCACTTCGCAAGCTAAGAACATCGTAAAGAGAGGAGAAATCGAGTACTCACGAACGCGCGTTCTTAAAGGCAGAACGTTTTACCTTAATTTTCTGCAAGGGAGATTATTCTTTCTTAGCGCTCCCCCTCTCAGAGCTGTAAGGGGAGTCAAGTTGGGGCAAGGTAAAAAGCTGAGAGGATACAGGAGAGTAGGCTGAGGCGGGCAAAGGTGGAAAGCGCGAAGTGTACGTGGCGTCTTTAAGCGAAAGGAGAGCGACGTTCTCTGTACGGAAAAACTAGAACCTCCGGTGTACCGCAAGCTCCCGATCACCGCGAGAGCGGGCTGTTGCTATGGCGACGGCGTATTCCAGCAACACGAACAACCATTCGGGAGAGCTCGGGCATGGAATTCGGAGCAGTTCGGAGCTGCGTGGATCTTGAATAACAAACGCAGGTGGCCTTTCCGCCAACGCTTGCATCTGGCGTTCGAGTCTATAAAGCGAAATGCGAACGCTAACACGATTTAAACGGGCCTGAATGCCGAGGCCGGGATAATCGCCTTCGTCGGCGTCTACGAATCCTCAATCGCTACAGCGAAGTCAACACAATTGGTACATCGCCACTAAAACAAGCATCGGCCCGTGCCGGTCTCTTGCAGAGCGCCCGTAGATAGTTCAAACGAATCTGCCAAAGCGTTGGCTCGCTGCTGCATCTCCGAGATGCAGCAGCGAGCCAACGCTAAGGCAGATACGTTTGAACTACTACGGGCGCTCAGCAAGAGACCGGCACGGGCCATCTTCTTTTAGTAACGATGACCAATTGTGTTGACTTCGTAGCGATTGAGTTCGTGGCAGTCGACGAAGGCGATTATCCCGGCCTCGGCATTCAGGCCCGTTTAAATCGTGTTAGCGTTGACATTTCACTGATGGACACGAACGCCAGACAAGCGTTGGCGGAAAGGCCACCTGCGTTTGTTATTCAAAATCCACGCGCTCCGAACTGCTCCGAATTCCATGCCGAGCTCTCCGACTGGTTGTTCGTGTTGCTGAAGACGCCGTCGCCATAGCAACAGCCCGCTCTCGCGGTGATCGGGAGCTTGCGGTACACCGGAGGTTCTAGTTTTTCCGTACAAAACGTCGCTCTCCTCGCTTAAGACCCTACGCCACCTGCGCTTTCCACTTTGCCCGCCTCCTTCTTTCCTGTATCCTCTCAGCTTTTACCTTGTCCCAACTTGACTCCTCTTACAGCTCTGGAGAGGGGGAGCGCTAAGAAGAATAATCTCCCTTGCAGAAAATTAAGGTAAAACGTCTGCCTTTAAGAACGCGCGTTCGTGAATACCGATTTCTCCTCTTCTTACGATGTTCTATAACTTGCGAAGTGGCTAAGTTGTCGTAACCTAAGAAGCTCTTCACTGAATCTGGCCTCTGTTTCAGCGTGTTTTCGATAAATATTCGTGGGTAACCTCGTTTCAAGAAGGATTCAACAACAGCGGCATTTTCAGATGTGCATACTTCTGCGTTTAAAGGGATGTGCTCAGGTCGGTTGTTGAAGTCTGTATGCCGCACAAGATGCGCGCTCAGTTGCTGGACCACCACAGTGGCCGCTCATGTGACGTCAGTGCAAGCCATGTATAGAGTTATGGCATGTTTCACATAAATGTGAATTTGTTGCAAGCAGAGTTATACTGCTCTCTTCGATGACATGAACCATAGACAGAGGTTCGTACCATTGATAATGTCAGTTTAGCAAGTTCAGGGTTTTGTGTATAGTCCAGTTCATTTCATGGTTACGAAAGGAAATTAACATTCAATTTCTGATGTCTGTCTGGGTATCAGTGTGGATTCGCACCCGTTCAATGTGACACTCCGTTACATCAGAACTTAGCAAGGAGCAAAGCTACGGCCCGCGAGCCAATCAGGGCGTCGAAGCGAGCCGCGTGGCAACGTATCGTGAGGCACGGGCGGCGGAAAACAACTCACTGGAAAAAGCTCCACCGCTAAACCAGCAGATGCGGAGAAAAGCTCCACTGATCCTTAAGTAAATGCGGAGAAAGAGATCACCGAAATGTTTATTTTTCGTGGCCTGGCGGATCTTGTGTCGCAGATGGAAATTTAACGCAATTAAAATTCGTGCTTCATTAAAAAAAGGTCCTCGTTTCGTAGTATTCTTAGAAGTTTATGGGCATAATGCTCAGAAATTAGTAAACACCCGTTTTGTCTATTAGTCACGCCGCTAGTATAAAATCAGGACATGGGACACCCGTGAAGACGACAACAATCTATTCGCTTGACAGTGCGCCGTATGTCATGCTCTGCTCAATGAGTTTTATTTTGCAAGCTAACACGAACAGCGTTGTGTGAAGCGTTTCAGCTTCGAATATCGTGTGCTGCCTGATAAATGAGCGGGTGTTTGTTGATGTAATCAATCTTGGCTACTCTGTTTTCTCACTAATCAAACTTTAGTTGCGAGAACAGCATCTGTCCTAGACGTGCGTGTCTTCACTCCGTCTTCGTCGTTTGAGCTGTTTTCATCATGTATAACGTTTACCAACTCGTCCAATCACTGCTACCTTAGTACAGAAGACTAGTTCTTATATGGGCCACCAGGAACAACATAACGAAAGGTATGCCCTCTACTCATTGGCGTCACGAGGGTCAGCGGCACCCGGGGCAGGTAGTCCACCGCGTCACCCCCCCCCCCCCCGGCTATCGCGTGGCCGCCGCGACTCTCTTCTAGAAGTGTTGGGCGACTCCCCCCCCCCCCCCCCCTCGTGGCTCGCCGCGACACCCCCTGAGCGCGCACCGGGCGGTCCGCCCCCCCCCCCCCTTGTGACGCCACTGCCTCTGCTATGTGATTTCAGTGTGGACGGTGACAGTGTGCAGCTCTGGATGTCATGGGTGTTTCGCCATTGAAGGGCACTATCACACACACACGCACGGGCAACGTGTGGAAAAAACAGCACGAACGGGTAGAAAACGTGCATGTCTGTGGAAGAAAGAAGTCTCGATGTCCTACTGACCGTTCTATCCTCTTTCAAAGTTAACAAAAATGTTCGAAGAGAATTTCAGGCACCACGTTGTTGCGCATAGACTTTCGGATTTTCGGCATTTAGAGTTTCGCTTTTTAGGTTTTAGAAAACATAATTAAATATTGAAACTTTTTTGTATAAGGTTCAGAAACTTTTTGTTGCTTACAGAGTAAACCCCAGAAACCATCGCCTGCAATTATTTATTTGGGAGAGATACCCAATAAAATTCCCAAAAGCATAAAAAAAATTTTTAAAACAAAATTGTCGAGTTTATAATGGTAATGAATTGATGTATCTGACGCATGATCAGACAACCTTGCTATGAAAAGAAAAATAACTTCGGTGAAGTTTCCTCTGCATGGTGAGCTTTCCTCTGCCTCCGCCGGTTTTGCAGTGAGCTTTTCTCCGATAAGCTTTTCTCCGATGACCTTTGTCCGCGATTCTGGGGCAGCCGTGCTGCGGAGAGGGAGCATCTCGCTAAGGCCGATAGTCGCATTACGGCCGAGAGTGCATTAAGGCCGAGAGGGGCGAAAGGGCCGGGGGTGGCTTTGAGGCCGAATGGGGCATAACGGCCGAGAACTGCATTAAGGCCGATAGTCTCTGAATGAGCTGGTGTGGCCGCCTTCTCGGGGGTCGCGTTGTGGTTGACGACTTTAGTTGCCACCAAATAAGATAGATGGCGCCACATTGAGCATGGCGGATGAAATTAACATATTTTCAGTCTCGTCAATCGCCGTGGTCTCTTCTCAGATTACAATGATTGGCGCTCCGAATACTGTAAACTACTTAATTTTCGAGAGGACCTAATTTTCGCCAATCGCCTACAATTCGCGAAAAATAGGTCCCGCGAACAATTCCGTTAAAATGTAAACACATTAGAATCTATATTGAGATCTTACCGCGTCGCGAAAATTAGAACCCGCAAATTATTCCAAAACTCCAGCTTTGACCTAATCGCGAAAAATAAGTCGTTCACAATATTCTGCGGGAAAGTAAACTTATGACATTTTTAAGAGTGTATCTGTCGGTGACTGCAAATACTGCGGTTTTGGGTTTGTTTTCACCCTTCACGGCCGGCACCAGTCGGTACGCCGGCCTTGCCTATCCGAATTTTTCATTTATTTATTTGCTTTTCTGCGCTTTATCATTTCTTATTCGTTTGATCAGTAGTTCCTTCATCTGCATATTTGGATTATGTACACACACGCACACGTATTTCCAAATAAATGCTATGAATTTAGGGCGCCTTTTTGGTATAACATTCCTATATTTTAATCATCGGCTTTTTAAGAGTTCAGTGAAACATTTATTGTGTCTTTTCAAATTTCAGCACTTTAACTAAATTAGTTATGTCTCTGATTCTACCGGGCGGCTACGAAAACGATGAGTGAGGTTGATTTTAGAATTTTATTTTCAATCTTTTTTTACAGCGAAACGTTGAAGAAAACACATACTAGGAAATATAGAAAAACACATGAGCCATCAGAATGTCAGAACATGACAATTAACTCACCGTCGGAGTGCATTCTTGCCTTGAAGAAGTGTCACGTGCTTCGTTCCGTCTCTCTAATTGGCTCACGAGGGCATAGCCTTCGCCCTTTGCTAAAAAAATGATGACACGGAGTGTAGCAAAAAAGAAAAGCTAGTCGAAACGGTCAAAGCGCTACATGTTTAATTAATCGTAAAGGATAAAGCAATAAAACCAAAAACGCAGAATTTGCCGTCACCGAGATACAATGTGCACTGACAAATAAAATAAATATGTGGCGCCATCTATCTTATTTGGTGGCAACTAAAGTCATCAACCACAACGCGACCCCCGAGAAGGCGGCCACACTAGCCCATTCAGAGACTATCGGCCTTAATGCAGTTCTCGGCCGTTATGCCCTATTCGGCCTCAAAGCCACTCCCGGCCCTTCCGCTCCTCTCGGCCGTAATGCACTCTCGGCCGTAATGCGACTATCGGCCGAAATGACAGTGACCCTGCGGAGAGCTGCCATTCGTCGCTCTGGATTGGCTCGAGGGGGATGTGACATTCGTTCTTTGTCAGATTATGACAAAACAAACGAAGCATATAGCTTTTGTTCAATTTCTTTAATTGTATTAACGAAATCGGACTATAACAAATGACCCACCTATGCCACATTCGCGAAAGGTTTCATTGCATTCCGTTCATTAATATTTTTAACCAAACACGCCGTGGAACCGTGTGCAGTAAATAAAATAATTTCGCTGGTAGCAAGAAATTTTGAAATTCGTGTTTAGAGGAAAGCGATAAAATTTCTTCACCACAACAAGTATGGTCGCTTTGATTCCCCTACAGAATTGCTGAAAAGATCCAGCCTACTGACCATTGCTGATCGCGCAAAATTAGGAAGACTCAAATTTTTGTATCTCCTTTTAAACGACGCCTTTAAAATAGACACCAACAAGTACGTGATTTTTTCCGAGGCAAGAACAACAAGACATAAACACTGCTATACATTAACCGAAGACTCTTTCAATAATAATACTTTTGGGTACTCTTTCTTTCCTTCAGCTGTAAAAGATTGGAACAGCTTTGATCCGCTATTTTTTAACTACACAAATGTGGATGTCTTCATTCAGGTTCTTGAACAAAACCTTCTTAGTAAATTCATGAGGTAGTTCTTTCTGTTATGTTCTGTTTTGTTGTTTCAATATGAAAGAAAGTGACAATTTCTTAAAATTACTGTTTATCGCGCGCCTCAAAAGTTTTGTGTGTGGTTTTTATTTTTACTATACCCGCTATAAACCCCTAATGGGGATTGGCAGTATTTTGAAAATGAATAAATATATAAAACATAGGTTTTGAACCTCGAGTTTTTGAGCAAGCTACGATATTCATTTCGTAAGAGTTGTTTGTGTTTAGAAGGAGTTTGAGGACGGCAGTTATTGTGTGCGTGAGCGGCACCTATGTCGCCGTCGTTCGCATAAAATGCCCGCCTCGAAAGGAGTTAAAAAATAAAAAAATAGAAAAAAACAAACACCTTTAGGTTGATCTTCTATTTTGGTTTCTGGAGACTACAACCAAATTTGGCGCCTCGACATCAAGCTTTTTCCCATAGCTTTTTCTTTTTCATTGAATGCGTGGTGGCTCCATCTTTTGAGGAATTGGAAAGCAGGTTTTTAGTAGGTGCAGGCTTACTCGAAAGATGGCGCAAAAGGGTCCACAATATTAGCAATTCATTTAAAAACTGGTCAGGTGGGACCGTTTAGCCAATGTGAGTTCGGCATCAGCCGATAAGATCGACCAAGAATCAATCATGAGGAACAAAGCGTGAACAGAAGATGCCACGGCCCGCGTTTCTACTGTAAGTTACTTTAGTTTAGGACTGCCCTTTCCTTGACACTGGGAAAGAATGGCATCGATTGGAACATGCCGTGGTCTTGGAAACTACGGCTCTACGAGCGATCGGTCAGGCAACCGGTCAGTCACTGGCACGACCTACTGTAATCATGACCTGCCGACAGAATGTCTACCTATTGCTGATGACAAAAACGTTGTTTATTTACGTGAAAAGTGGGCAAACTCCGGTTCTCATACTGGCGATGAAATTTTCGGGTGGCACAACCTCGCGGACGCTCTCCTGTGACGTAGCGAGTGTGATTCCAGCATACGACACGCCAAATCATATTCGGGGTGATTCTCTTAGTTCGCTGGTATGTCAGCTAATAATCTTCATCTAATTAAAAAAAAAAAAAAAAACTTAACGTGTTCAGTAACTTTCTTTTCTCTCGATACGGTAGTTTGCGCGGTGTTCTGTTACGGCGTCTCTGATTCTTCTTTCTTGTATCTGTGGTGTCTACTATAGATAAATTTGTTTCTCCATCACAGGAGTGTGGGACGTGCTGTCATCTTAACTGTGGATGCGCGCGCTGTTGTGCTGGGTGGCACTGCACACGTTTGGGCTAATATGGAGCTTGCGCGATGCTTCAGTCCAGATTCGACAGTTGATGACGAGTATTCGCTATGACACCGTGCGGATCAAGTCAAATTCATTTTTTTAGAGCGCAGCTCTTAGGCGCTTGTTCATGTGTTTTGCGTCGTCGCCGTCGCAGTCGGCGTAACCGGAGGAGGAAGGGATGGTGCGCAGGAGGAGGAGAGGAGGGAGAGGAGCAGGGAGGGTGCGGAAGACGGACGAGGAGGGTATGAGGAGGAGGAGGGTACGAAGGAGGAGGAGGAGAGCGTATGGAGGAGGAGGGAGGACATGGAGGAGGTGGGTAAGAAGGAGGAGAGGAGGTATGGAGAGGAGCAGGGGTGGTATGAAGGAGCAGGGGAGGGCACAAGGAGGAAGGAACGGACCCTCCACTCCTCCCTCCTGTGTACCCTCTCCCCTCTCCATACCCTCCCCTGCTCCTCTCCATACCATCCCCTGCTCCTCTCCATACCCTCCTCCTCCTCCTCTCCTACTCCTGCCTCCTCTCCTGCTCCTCCATACGCTCTCCTCCTTACCATCCCCTCCTAGCTTTTTTCACTTTCAAATGGAATGTGTGGCAAAAGGAGGCTGCAACATCGGGACTTCTGCTCGAAGAAATCTGACATTCCCATAACTACTTTTTTACTTTCCGAGCCTGGCCCGCCGAATTGGAGGAATTCGTTAACTGGTTTTCTACAACTATTTTAAGGATGGATTATCAATTTAAAAGTTATGGCAGAGAAGTCCACCACGCACTGTGCGTAAATAATCTTTAAATCCCCCCCCCAAAATAAATAAATAAATAAAACAATTAAAGACGTTTACACATTCCCTGTAACGCCGATTCGAGCGCAGTTCTTGAGTAGGAGGAGGGAAGCTACAGGGAGGAGGGTATGCCCCTCCTCCTAATCCGTACCTCCTCCCTCCTCCTGTTCTGCTCGCCTCCCGTTCAGTGGGAAATTTTTGCTACATTTCCTGCTAAATTGAGCGGAAAGATTTTTTCGCTAAATTTAGAGGAGAATATTTTCCGCTAAATTTAGAGGGAATAATTTTTCCGCTAAATTTAGAGGGGAATCTTTTCCGCTAAAATTAGAGGGAGAATTTTTCCGCTTAATTCAGCGTCAAACTTTTCCGCCAAATTTAGCGGGGAAATTTTCCGCTAAAATTAACGGGGAATTTTTCCGCTGAATTTAGCAGAGCATTTTTTCCGCTAAATTTAGCGGGGAATTTACCCACAATGCAACGCGCAGTGACGTCACGAGTTGACATCACTGGTGACCCTCGTGACGTCACACGTGACGTCACGTGGGACGTAATCATGGGAAACGTCCCATAATGCACCGCGCGGTGACGCCGACGGCGACGGCGACGCCGACGCCGCTCAAGGCGGAAGCGGTCGCCTAACAGCTGCGGCTCTGAAACACACACAGACAAACAGCGGGTCGTAATACACAACATGTATACAACTTATTTTTAGAATGCCGATATATTGCCGACTCACTATATATTGCCGGTGTCGATTGCGGAGGTGGTTTCGTACGTTTCTGCGTCGAACGGGCATATAAGCAGGCATTTAATTGAAATGACCCTGGGAGTCAGCCACCGCCTTTTTCAGGCGGTTGTTTCAGGGAAACAGTTTATTGGTTCAGAGAATGCAAAAAGAAATAAATTTGGAACTATATTTTGTTTCATCAAAAGTCCAGACGCAGCCGACGCTAATGATTCTAATCAGACAACGCTAAAAGCGCACCATCATGGTGTTGCGTCATGTTTCAGTACGTGTTCTATATTCGCATATCCAATCATAAACAGAAAATGGCCCAGTGACTTGCTCTTCTGACGCAGCTTGGATTGGGCCCATTAGCTCGTAGCATCGGCTGCGTCTGGACGTCTGGACTCAAGCTGAAACGAAATATGACGAGAAAGCCAACACTCGCAGATGACAGTGGAATCAACGGGGTAAACGAAGTAGCTTTCATTGAAGCAACCTACTAAACGCATGCGATAGGTTTTCAAGTTCTTGCCTGTTTACAGCATGATGAGCTATTCCTTCCTCACCAGCTTCTTCTCGTTAGGATAAAATAAAAATTACACCCTGTTCTCATGGTAGGTGTCGTACTGGGGTAAGTGCTGGATATTCTGTTCATTGTCCAGCTCTTTAGTACGGGGGTAGAAAACAGGAAAACAGTATATCATCATCCCGGAGCTGCGTACACTTTAGCGCAAAAAAGCATGCTTAGCGCGGAGTGCGCACCACGTTTTCATCCTATGATAAAGTGACGCACCGCAAATACCACTCCAGAAAGAAGAAGAAAAGCGCGATAAACAGGTTTGAACACTTGCAAACAGCACATGAAGCGAACTGACGGGCCGAGGAATCTGCTGCGCTGTCTGACATCTCTCACTCTCCACCCTCCAGCGTAACAAACGGAGGTCGGATAGCCAGAGAAGCGCCTCGTCTGTAGTTCGCGTACGCTGCCAGTGGAGGAGCTGTTGCCGATGAACAGCCTTTTTTCGCCTTTGAGGGCGCTCGGTAAAGGTTTCCTTAGTAAGTCCCTTGATACTTCTTTTACAAGTAACGACAACCAATACCACTATTAAAGCACATTCCGTCGTAACAATATGGTGGCATTGCAGTTCAAACCTCGGCTGTGCGCCGCCATGCGCTTCCTAAAACCTGCACCGTCATGCCGTCGGCGCTTCAGAGAATGTCGCTACTTGTAGGAAGCTCTTATCTATACTTCGTTTCACCTTGAGGTACGAGCGCGGCCAACGACAGCCGAGGGCCAATCAAACAGCGAAAGAGGCACAGCGTCATGGCGTGCCTCCTGGTAGCTGATAGGACCAGCTTCGGTATTTGCAGTTTCTCTGTGCGTGCTCCACCGCCATACGGCCATGTCACAGCAGCAGAGCACGCCATGACGCGCGGCGCTTTCTGCGCTGCTCTCATCTGCCCTTCGGCTCATAACATCGGCCGCAGTGCTCGGACCGAAGCTTTCGAAACGGCGCATATGGACTCCCAGTTTTTCGGCGACCAATACGTGATTCACAACCTGTCTTGTGCGCAGCTGATTCCAGCTGATTGCCGCGATGCCGCCCTTCGGGAACCAGCTCGAGGAGCTGCACTAGGGCGGCGCTGGCATAAGGACGTAGTCGTTCCCAATGCCGCTTGAATTGAGAGTTTGATTTTTCAGGAAAGGAATCGCACGGGGCAGTTTCTGGCTAGAAACAACCGTTATAACGACAATAATCCCCGGAGAAGGATAGCAAAGGGGACACAGGACAAGCACAAAGCTCCAAACACAACTCGGTGACTGCGCTCTGACTGAAAAAATCTGCCTGTTCCTGGTGTCGAACCAGGTACCTCTCCATTTCCAGCGGAGCGCTCTACCAAGTAAGCTAATCCAGGAGTTAGACGTCAGTAGAGCAAGCGGGTTTTCACAGCTGCCGCAAGTCTAACACCAACATGGGTGAGCGGCATTCGATTTTAAGGGTATGATGTTAATGAAATTGAATGCGAAGGTGCAGCGAGCTGAACAAGAATAACAACAATAATCCCTGGAGAAGGGGAACAAGGGGAACAAAGGACAAACAGAAATCTTCAAACACAGCTAGGTGACTGGTGCGCGACTGAAGAAATCTGCCTGGTCCTGGTATTGAACCAGGAGCGCTCCAACTGAAATGGAGAGGTCCCTGGTTCAATACCAGGACTAGGCGGATTTTTTTCAGTCGCGCACCAGTAAACTAGCTGTATTTGGAGATTTCTGTTTGTCCTTTGTTCACCTTATTCACCTTCTCCAGGGATTATTATCGTTATTATTCTCCAACTCACTGCACCTTTGTATTGATTGCACTAACAACAACAACAGTTATCTCGGGGTTTGATGAGATGTTCGGAAATAACCGTAAATAAAAAAGAGAAAAGAAAACTGCACGATTAGAGTACTGGAAATGGTGCATGGCTATCATTGGAAGACTTCAGGTTACGGTGATTGGCAGTCCCCGAGATAGATCTCTGTAATTAGCGGGCAAATTGCCTTAGGTATACCTAAGGCGATTTTTCCACTTCAATTACGGGATTTGTCGCAGTCGCCGTTGGGCCAACCGCATGGTCTTTCGGCGTCGCAATAAAAACAACTATTCAAATCTTGTTGTTTAGGTGTTTTTGTCCGGAAGATTCAGTAAAGAGGCTAATTTTATTGATACAGAAGTAAAAAAGAAAAAAAGAAGGCCTTCCTAGGTGAAACGAGACCGAACGGTGGGAGCCAACTTTATAGTTTACATATATCGAGGCACCTTCTCCGCCGTTTACCGGAATTGTTAGCGCGAAAAGGGGTGCAACTGGAAAACGCACATCAAGATCAAGCGGCTGTTCTTTCTATCACTCCTAGATAGTCACGAGAAAGGAGCCGGCGCTCTACTCGTTTTAGTACTGCCGAGGACACTGATCTCCACTATAGAGGGCTGTATGGCGCATTGAGCAGGCAGGTACGAAGCCACCGGAAGTAAGCTGCTTGTCCCGGAAGCAAGCGCTTGACAGGCTTTTCAATTCTCCTGAGTGCTGGTTCGAACAGCGTTCAGGGTGCTGGGTTTTTGCTTGTCATCTCAAGAGAGCCTGCCTTGTTGCGAAGTAACAGTGCACACGGACCTCGAGAAGTCTCCGGGAAGCCATTCGATGTGAAAATTTTGAGGATTCTAGTTGATCAAGTGTGCGTACGTCCTCACGTTCAAATGCCTTATTCTCAGGATTTAATTCAGAACGGGAGTATTTAAACCCAATCACAGGCACCAAAAAGCAGGGACCAAAATATCGACTGAATGCAGCCCAGCGCACGCCCGACTTCCGGGACAAGCATCGAACTTCCGGTGGCTTCACTTGCGCCAGGCTCGACAGCAGCTGTGCGCCATCCAGCCCCCTATAGACGCTTTAAGCACGCGCCAGATTGAGCCGCCACAGCCGAGCTTCTTTGTCTTACCGAGATGCCGAGCCACCGGAAGCGGGCGTGCTGACCAGCCTCCCTGCAAAAGCCTTAGCTGGGAGTGACACAGCAGCACTCCTATAGAGTTGCAGTTACCCGTCCTGCTGTGGAGTCAATGATGAAGTGAAGCGAACGGAGTAAGAGGGAAGAAAAACTGAAGGTCGGTCATGGCGGCGCCCATGTGCGGCCAGCTGCCTGAAGCTGGCTATAGCGGAGATCGCCATCAGTGGCCGCAGCCGACGCCACCAGCTAATGGGACGAATCGAACAGTGGCAAAAACGAAGTCACTGGGCCTTTTCTGTTTATGATTGGTTCAGCGATACTAGAACATGTATAGAAACATGCCCAACACCACGATGGTGCGCTTTTCGATACTGTCTCGCTTGGTCCCATTCTGCTCATAGCGTCGGCTCCGTCTGGACTTTAAGGTGAAACGTAAAGTGACGATTCTGTCACGCGTCCACTGACGAGGATCCCGCGAGAGCCGATTGTGAGTAAGGTCGGTAAGGTGAGGACCAGATAACAATCGCCGCGCCTTGCGCGCCTTCGATTGATACGCGGGTATCCTGAACAAAAACACGTTTACCCTTGTAAGCAGTGATAGAGTGCAGACGAGTTGGTAATTAATCGATATCTTGGGGCCCTAAGATGGAGAACGATAAAAAAAAAAAAACGGACGAACACAACACAACGTTTTTTTATCGTTCCCCATCTCAAGGTTTACAAGATGACCTCTTCTGTCGCGCAGTCATAGCGTGACGAACGGGTGCGGCCGCGGCCTGTACTAAAGGAGCGCATTGCCACACTGTTCTGCATGGACCAGCTCAGGATTACAGTAGGCCATGGTCAATGGTCTGTGTTCCATTAATTGGCCATTGGTTGAGTGATTTGCAGTCCTGAGCAGAATACAGAAAACGGCAAAGCAATTTCTAAAAAAGCAAAACAAAAAAACGATAAGGGAATATGTGAAAGCGGGCAACTCAAAAACGTCTACCCCAGAGTGAAGAAAAAACCAAACCAATAGCATGATTTTTCTTTTTGCAGAATAACATAAACCAGGTTTATTTCATTTATGTCATAATGTACTGATTGAAATCACTGTACTAGAAACTAGTGATTCTGTTTTTCAATATGTTGATCAACTGCCCGATCGCTGATAATGGTGTCAATGCAGGAGAAAAGGATTATCTGTTAATGTAGAGCACAGTTTAGCGAACAACTTTTTGTTGCTGTCATCGCCGTGATACTGGACCACAATCAGCTTGATATTTTAGTTCGTTAGAAAGCTTTACTTGTTAAAACTTTATTTGTTGTTCTGACTTGATTGTAATGGGACATTACTTTTTCTAGTTTCTTGTTTCTTTCTTTTGCGTTTTGATTGTGTTGCAATAGAACGTCACGTAGCTAACCAACGAAGTGAAAGGTAGAAATCAAGCTCAAAGCTACGATTTGCTCAGAAAAGCACTTCCGTTTAATCCTGTTCGGCCTTATTTTAATATACAAAACAAATGCACATAGAAGGCATCAAATGATTGACAAACTGAAAATAAAAAAAAAGAAAGACGTTTACAAATTTCTGTAATGCGAAATTAGAGCTCAGCTCTTGAGGAGGAGAAGGGGAGAGTATGCCCCCTCCTCCTACTCCTCCGTACCCTCTCCTCCTCCCCGCCCTCCCTCCTCTACCCTCCTCGTCCTCCTCCAGCTAAATTTAGCTGGAAAGTTTAGCCGAGTAACCTCAAATACCAAACCAATTTCCCTGCTAAATTTAGCGTTGAAAATGACGTCCCATGACTTCGAGTCACGTCACCTGTGAACAAATTCAGTTTCTCCGCTAGATTTAGCGGCAAAATTGACGTCACGTGACCTTAACCGCAATTCAATTCCCCGTTAATTTTAGCGGGGAGTCGGATTGCTGTTGCGGACACGTGACGTGAATTCCTGCTAAATTTAGCGGGGAACCGAATTGGTGTTGATGGGTCACCATACGTGAATTTTACATGGGTAGTCCATGTCGGGCATGCCGGCGCTTTACCACCGTGGAGCCTACACCATTGCTAACTTGCCCCCGCAAAGCCGATGTGGGGCCCACTGGGGTTTTACATGGGCGGCCCTAATCTGGCATGCCCATGCTTTGCCACCGTGGGGCACATACCGCTGGGAACTTGGCCCCCGCACAGCCGATGTGGGACCCACGGGTTTTTTACATGGGCAGCCCAAGTCGGGCATGCCCATGCTCATCCACCATGGAGCCCACACCGTTGGGAACTTGGACCCCGCAGAGCCGAGGTGGGACTCACGGGGGCTTTACATGGGTAGTTCATGTCGCGCATGCCCGCGCTTTACCACCGTGGAGCCTAGACCATTGCTAGCTTGCCCCGCAAGTCCGATGTGGGCCCACTGGGGTTTTACATGGGCGGCCCTAATCTGGCATGCCCATGCTTTGCCACCGTGGGGCACACTCCGCTGGGAACTTGGCCCCCGCAGAGCCGATGTGGGACCCACGGGGTTTTACATAATTAGCCCAAGTCGGGCATGCCCATGCTCATCCACCATGGAGCCCACACCGTTGGGAACTTGGACCCCGCAGAGCCGAGGTGGGACTCACGGGGCTTTTACATGGGTAGTTCATGTCGCGCATGCCCGCGCTTTACCACCGTGGAGCCTAGACCATTGCTAGCTTGCCCCCGTAAGTCCGATGTGGGGCCCACTGGGGTTTTACATGGGCAGCCCAAATCGGGCCCATCGGACGAAGATGGCACGCTCCAGCATCACGTGTTGCCGAAGTATCATATTTTGCTCTTAGAATGCTTTTGGATCGTGACACAAATGTAGCAAAAGTTATAGTTGATGACCAGTTTGCTGTGCTACATAATCATCGAAAAAGTTATTAAGTACCGTTGGTTGCCGCTCGACTACAAAAAAAAAGTGCTTGATCGTTTCTTTTCACAAAAAATAAAGCAAATAAACTTGACGGAGGAATTGACTTGGAGTATAATTACGCACATCATTCAGGTCACGTTACATGACGTGACGCGACGCGACGGAGTGATGTGGTGTAACGTCAGGTCGCGCGATCTCACCTTACCTGACATCGTTCACGGTCGCGGAAGGTCTCGTCAGGTCACGTGACGTCGTGGCATCACATGATACCAGAACTTGTCACCGTAACGTCTCGTCACGTGACCACGTCGGAGGTGTCAAGTCACGTGACGTCAATGAATAAACAATATTTCCTTTTTTTCACAACCCGAAAGGCCTGTTTAATTTCTTCAAACCAAATTTAAACAATCGTTTTGTTTTTTTACTATTGCTGTCCACAATTATGGCCTATAAAACTTGGGAAATAAAAGTCGCTGCCAATGTTCTGCAAGGGAACTAGTGGCCGAGTGCTTTAGCACTTGGCCACTAGTTCTCCTATTGGCGCAGCAGAACCCAGGTATCCTGGGTGAAATTCCCTCTCCTTCCCGTTCCGATCTGGACAAGCATAGTATACCGCCGTGCGGTCATGTACCACTACTGCGTGACGACCGTATAAGGGCTACCAGATGTACTGCACTATCTAAATTTCTCATTTACGGAGGAGATCCCAGACGCCTGTTAGGCTCACTCACTTCCCAATGTCTACAGATACACACAACACAATTTGCAGTTTAGAGCGCAGCTCTTAGGCGCGCATTTCCGGCTTGAGCGGCGTCGCCGTCATCGTCGGCGTCGCCGTCGGCGTAACCGCGCGTTGCATGCAACCCGTTTCGCATGCACTCGAAGTTGCATGCAACCGAAGTTGCATGCGATCGTTGGCGTCAACGTAACCGCGCGTTGCATGCAATAGAAGTTACATGCAACCCTGTTTTGAATGCAACCCAAGTTGCGTGCGATCCGCGTTGCATGCAACCCGGCGATATGCAACCCAGTATGCTCTTGATATATTTAATAATGGTATGCGTTGTATTGTTGCTAGTTTTCTAGTTATGTGGGAATTCTTTGTTGTTTTCCACCATGTGATTGCTCCATATATAATATATCTCTCTATACATCTACCTCTAAGATATAATTCCCGATGCTGTTTTTGATTACACAACAGTTAGTTTTTGGTAAATGATGATAATTGTGTTGTGTGTTTCATAACTATTTCTCTGATATATTTTGCATGGCGCAGAAACGATATGTTTGTATCAAATATAATGTGCAGTATACACGCATTGAAGGTACATGCTTTAGACAAATATTATTATATCGTACAGTTTTGTTTCTACTCTCCACTTAAAATTCAGTTGGTGGACGTATGCTGCGTTAGTATTTTACCTGCAACAAGAAGCATACAGTGGCATTTAGAGGGATTTAGAGTAAGTTGGTGTTCTTTAAACCCTTCAGAAACATATTTTAAATTTGTATTCGCAGTGTCTTCTAGAGCTCTTCTAGTTGTACTCAGAGATAATCAAAACTGTATCATCTGCATATGCTTGGATATTTACTGAAGAAGCAAATTCTATGTTCGGCAGTTTAGAAATTAAATAAAAGCGGACTTAGGGGGGGGGGGGGGGGGAGGGCGAACCTCGAGGGCATCCAGTTCTACAGATTGTCTTGCCTCACCTGCATGAGAGTAGTATGTTATTGATATATCCTGAAAAAAAAATTATTTTAGTAAGTTATATAAGTTTGATCGGGACTCGTTTGTATTAAATCATTTAAAACAAAATGATACCAAAACTGAGTCTAACGGGCTTTGGAAGTCTAAGGAGATTAAAACTGAATGTGTATCGCAGGCTTTATTTTCTTCAAGGTGCAGGCAGAGCAACCTACCGAAGGCTACACTTTGAGTTCCTGTATAAGAGCCAAAGTGGCGCGTCTGTTTTCCACGTTCCGCTGCGCGACTATTCGCCGGATCGATCACGTGAGGAACGAAGAATTCGGCGCCATGCAGGAAAGTAGACCTTGCACGCGCCAGGCATATGTTCCTTTGCTTTTGCTCCTTCTCGCCCTTTCCTCTTTGTAAGTAGAAAGGTAAGAAAAACACCAGAATAAGCTCGTGGAAGGTCAGACCGGTGTTGTGTATGACATTCCGCTTTCCTGCGGTGGGTCTTACGTAGGCCAAACTGGGCGTTGTGTAAATGATCGCGCGAGAGAGCACGCTGCTTCCTTAAAACAGTCACCTTCTGAGCACCTGGCTGTGCATTGCGACGGCGGATGTGAGTGTACAGCAGTTTTCCATGACCTGGGCAATCCTGGGGGCGATACAGCAAAAAGATCTACAAGGGAAATTCACGAGGCGCTTGCAATAAAGGAGAAAATAAATTGGGTTGTGGGGATATTTATACAGCGTGTAGTTGGTCAGCCATTTAAAGTTGCGACGAGTCACTCGCTGTAGATGAGCAATTGAAGCCAGTGCGGTACAACCCATGCTAGCCTGCGGTCTTTAACGTGCACCACGCAGTAGTGATACACGACCGCACGCCGAGTACGATGCTCATCCAGATCGAAACGGGCAGGGGTTGGGCTCGAACCCAGGATCCCTGCGTTCTGCAGCGCGAGCTCTGCTCCACGCGCGCTCGAGCTGGGTGTGCGCTTTAGCCCACTCGGCCACCGATCCTTTCTCTTTTTTCTTTATTGTCGGCCACCGATTCTTCCTAAAGGAGAAGAGGTGCAGATAAACGCCTAAGCGAACCTTCCGTGACCCTGTCAGATAAAGAGCGTTTATTTTTAGATAAAGAGTGGGCACGTGGAAAGTGGCGTGGTGTGTTTCAAAGTGTATATAAGACTATGTTTTTCCGAAAATAGAACTTCAGCCATAGCAGGGCGCCTTGTGTCGTCGCTTTTTTACAGGGCGATGCAACAATTTTTGTACTTTCCGAAAATACCGCTTAAGCCGGATCCCCGACGTTAATGACCTATGAAACACGCGTTCGTTTTTCCCTCCACGCAATAGAAGTCCCTAAAAAAATTAAAGAAAAACGACCAGCGTTCACCCCCTCAACTCGCAGCCAGAACAAGCGGCCACGTGATCCGGAGCCGATTATATGCCGCCAATGCTGATCATAGCCACGCGCTGGGGTTGGCAAAGCACAGGACACGCGCTGAGTTCCAGACATTGTTATGGCTCGGCTAGTGACGTCATTGCAGCGATTGGACACACGTAGTAATTATCACGAGCCCAAATCGAGTGCCCACGCAATGCTCGGGTCCAATCTATGAACCGCATTCAAATATCGTCATATGGGTGTACTGCGATCCCCACGTTACGTCATCAAATTTTGCAAAGGAGAGATTGAATGAAAATGATCGATTTTGTCCTTGAAATTGCACCGCAACAAAGGAGTTTCTTGGCCAGTGGCGTTGCGTGTGAGTATCCTTGAGTCCCAGGTGTGCCAGTAAGCTCGTGTAAAGAGAAAAACATTCCAATTGAGTATCGTTGCACCGTTCCTTTAACTTTGTCCTGAGTCTTTCGGCGCTTGTTCTTTCCCACAATGAACCAACTGGCCCAACTCGCCATTTTGCTGCTTTCCTTTTTCCACGCATCGGCAGCGCGCGGCGCCTCTATTCGCCAGTTTAGTCACGCGACCGGCCGCAATCGAGGCGGAGCACGGCTCTCTGGCACACGCGTTGCGGCTTTCCCGGTATAACGATACAAATGCGCTGACTCGTAGGCACTCAGTCAAGGCGGCTTTCTCCGGATTACTTTACTTGTTTTGCCGAAACTCAAGCGACGCGGGTTTTGGCAGCAGCGGCGGCAGGAGTACCCACAAGTCTTACTTCAGTT
>JAZHYW010030967.1:0-19772 GCA_037355805.1 Ixodes ricinus | reverse complement strand
TGAGTTTGTCCAATATAACAAAGGCCACAATCAAAAGGTATCTTGTAAATGACACCCGACGAACATTCCACATCCCTTTCTCTGTGATTGGGTGTCATTTACAAGATACCTTTTGATTGCGGCCTTTGTTATATTGGACAAACTAAACGGTGTATAAATGAGCGGTTGACGGACCACAAACGTTTTATAAAGAAAAGGACCCGTACTCCGAAGTGTCAAAACATCTGATCGAATGTAGGAACTGTGTACCGTTGTGGCATTTAACTTCAGTAGAGTTGCGGGTAAAGATGACCACAAGCTGTTGATAAAAGAGTCATTAACAATATTAGGTCACAGGAACGCGGTTAATAAGCCATCGTTTGCGTTAGACAACGAACTTCGGCGTTTTCTTAGGCTGTGAAAAGTTCTGACCTTCAAGGTTTATGTCTGTAGGTTTTCGGGTAGAGGGAACATTGGATCGGTCTTTTCTTTTTCTTTTTGTGTGTGTTACTGGGTTTGGGGTTATCAGTGTGTTTGTCGGTCGGGAAGCGAGGGGTCAAAGATAAGAGAAGTGCCTGACGCAGAGTCCATTTAAATCGTTGTTTAGTCAGAGGTTACGTTGGTGGAAAGTGGCATTCTTTGGGGTTCTCACCCTCTCCCCTTTTTTCTTTTCTACCGAAGTGCCTATATAACCAGGTTTCGGAAAATAAAAATTTCAGCTGTGTTAGAGACTTTTTAGTGTTGTGTCGTTTACCCGCAGTCTCGGGGTTTTCTCAACCATGTGCAATGTACACCAGCTCGTTTGCGCCCTTACATTTTGTTCTATAACATAACCGTTTTTTTTTGTAGAGTTGTTGTTTTTTACATTTTTCGAGTCGTTTGACTCGCATCTTAAGCGTATCCTTTGATACGCAAAAAGTGTGGCAGCAGTGCGAAGGACGTGCTGCTGTTGCTTGAAACTCTGAAGAGCTTTGTTAAATCACTTTCGCGCGCGTTTGAACCCTTCTAGATACCGGAATAAAAAGAATATGGCTCAAGAGCAGTGTTGCGGAATGGGCACCCCCATTCCATTCCAATTCCATTCCGGGGAATTAGAGTTTGCGATAACTCAATTCTTTTCAACTCCTAGGAATGGGGACACTGGGCCCATTCCCACTCCTGGATTGGCTGAATCGTTCCATTCCATTCCTCTAATTCCTAAACGTAACAATTGGCACTTGACAGCTACATTGTGTTGCCGGAATAAGCAGCATAACGCTGACATTATCAAACGCATAGACAATTGCAAGAAAATGCAAAATGCCTCAAAAAGGCACTGATTTTACTAAGCGGAGCGGTGGTGGCACAAAGTGTTTGTTTACGTTGTACGTGGCTCGCAACGTGGCTCGCAACCACGTGGCTCGCAACAAACAGCAAAACTTAAATCCACGAATTGTTTTTGGCAAACCTTTTTGCATTTGTGTTCTAGGACATATGCGGCCAGCGTGTTTGTTTGATAAGACAATAAAAATATTGTCGCGAAGTTTTGCTCGCGCGAGTGTTTAGTCTAGCTTCACTTTATGTTTTCGCCTTCTCCGAGAGTTCTTTCCGTCTCAACGGGACGGCTGTTGGATACCACCGGAGTCGGGGGACCCCAAATGGGGGCGAACGTGAACGCTGTAACGCTACACTTAGTTTTTAGAACCCCGCGTTGGAAATGTTTTTGTCTTGTGCATGTCTGCTTTTGGGATCTCTACTTCCGAGGTGGTTTTGCTCTTTGTATGTGTAACTTTTTTTGTCTACGTACGAATATGCTTTCTATTGTTTATGACTGCTTGTGAGCTTCGTTCGGAATGTGTTCTTTCTTGTGTATGCGCTTGTTTTTGGGATGTTCGTATTTGCTTTGGGCTCCGAGCCTTTTGATTGGTGCTATGAAAACCCCTCTTGATTGGTGCTTCCGAATCTTTCTGATTGGTGGACTAGAGGAGCCCAGAATGCTGCTGAATCCTATATAAGCAGCCGCCAAGGGCCCGCAGAGGATTTGGCTCCCGGATACCAAGCCCAGGACATCTCCCTGCCTCTGGAGGCCAACCTGCACGTCCGACCCCCTTCGGCTGTGGAGCCGTCCGCCCGCTATAGCTCGCAAACTTGGGACCCCTTACGGCTGTGGAGGAGTTCGGCTCGCCCGCCTTTGTGTGCAACTCTGTTTGTCGAGTCTGGCTGTGGTCGGGGCCCCCGCTGAGGGTGTGTGTGGTCGAGGAGGACGGCAGGGAAAGTCGTCAGAGGTTAGGATTATTCCCCCAGCATTTATAGACGAAATGTCCATCATTGTAACAAAAGAGTCTTTGTCTATAATCCATAAATAAACAGTTGCTTGTTAACATCTGTATCGTTCATTAACGGTGAGAAGAGGAGTCACATTTTCTTCGTTACAATATCCAGTTCGTGCGTGGCGCAGAAATAAGCTATATTACTGTATTCTTCAAATACCTGCACACCAATACGGCTAGTACGCTGCTGGATTCTGGAAGCGACTCCATGCACAGTGGCAAGAACACATCCTCTGACTAAGTGCAACCCCTACGGCGCAGCACGAGAGACTGTATAGACCATGTCACGAAACTGTCTTTCTGTAGGTCTAGTCAGTTCGGTCACGCGACAAGAGCGGTGTCGACAGTCTACTTAAAGGGGCCCTGCAATCATATTTAAGCGTCTGCCTTTTTTGCAGTTTCCACGTCTCTTGGGGTTCGAGCAAGCCAACGGGCACGAAGAGAGTAACGAAATATCAGTGCGTCATATTTTAACCGGACGGCGTGGAAACCTCCTCCACCTACGAGGGCGACCCGCGTTGCCGAAAGCGCGCGAAATGTGACGTCTTAGGTCCTGGCCTTACTACTGGTCAGAGCCGCGAAAAGCTTTTTTTTAGTCGAGATACAAAATATAAGTGTCGCGAACCGTTTCAATTATGTATGAAAGTAGTTTTTGTTCAGTATTTTAGATCACAAAAGAAACAAATGCAGTTTATAAAGTACGGAAACAAGAAATGACCCGTCGACATACCCGCCACCAAGCGGCGGAAAAAACGACGCATACTAGAAAGAGCTAGTGGGACGAGGCACCCCGCGCCGAAGGCCTTCGGCGCGGGTCCTGCTGGCGATTTGGCCATTTGGCGGTATGGCAGCGCGAAGTGGCTCCCGTTCTGAACTGATCTTTACTCCGTGTTTGCTGTCGCTTGTGGCCAATGAAGTGTCATGCCGAAATAGTCTTTAATCGCACAGCAAATGCAATGCGAGCCGCCCTGGCCGCCTGCTTCATACGGCCTATCCAACGCATGCTTTAGTGGCGCCCTCTCGAGCCGTCGACACGGAGTGCGGCAGGCGTGAGCGCTCAATGAGCTCACTAGCCCTCCTCTAGTTCACGGCCACTCAAGCCAGGACCTACGACGTCATGAAGGAGGTTATTTTTTGCTTGTTTTTGGAATTCTAATTTGGGTATAACTTTTAAAATAAAGCGAAATTTGAGAAAAGAAAAGCTTCATTAAGTTACTACGTTCAGTGCACTCAGGTTCGGTACAAATTAAAAACCAGTCAAAACGTTGATGCAGGGCCCCTTTAACCTTACGATGGACCGCGACAGACAGCACGAGAGCCATCGAAACCAATCCAGTGCCTTCTGAGAGTCGCGTGACCCTGGGGCGCAGCAAGGCGCCGTGTGTGTAGTCCCCCTCACGGTGCCGGATTCCCTGGGGCGACTCGTAGAGTCCCTCAGCGGTCCATCACAAGGTGAAACACAGTAGGCAGAGTCTAAAGTCAAAGGAAATGAGCGGGAATCCGCTAGCTTGCTTGTAACCCTAACCCTCTTGAACGTAAAACATAACACACAAAACAAGCATCGAAACAAAGACCAAGTAAAAGGCGGACTTACACGTAAAAATGCAGTATAAAAAACAAGCGTCGGAGCAAAGCGCAAGATGAGAAGAGAGAAGTGAATCTCGCTTTGTTTTATTGCCGAAGCAAACCCAGGTTTCGCACTTCAAAGGAGCGCGCGCCAATGAACGTGGAAGGCAGCAGGGTTGGCCGCCTGCTAAACAACGCTCCTCGAACTATACTAAAGCAATAACTGATCATCTTTCGGCGGCGAGCGAGTCAACGAGTTATCAGAGCTCTGCGAGTTATGAGTCGTCCCCCGCTCCCAGATCTCAGTCTGTGCGCGCGTGTTTTCTCCATGCCTTCGTTTCTTTTCCTTGGTGCTTGGTTTCTTGTTTCGCTCGCTCTCGTATAACGCCAGTATAGCCCGTCCCCTACTCGAAAGGCGCCACCGCCAACCCCCCCCCCCTTTCCCTCCCCCTCTGCTCTTTGCTTTGACGCTTCTTTTTTTGTATTGCATTTTTTGCGTATGAGTCTGTTAGAGCTCCACGCAGGTTAGCTGTTTCGTGCCCGCTCATTCTATTTCTGAGCAACTGGCTCGCTGACTGGCTCAATTTCGCTAATCGGAAACGCAGAAAAATCAAAAATAGAAGAATTGGGCCCATTCCATTCCCATTCCATTCCGGGCAAAAGGAATCTAATTCCATTCCCATTCCATTCCCCTCAACGTTGCCGCCATTCCATTCCCATTCCATTCCGGGGCCGCGAAAATTCGGAATCATTCCGGAATCATTCAAACTCCGGAGTGGCAACTCCGCAACACTGCTCAGGAGCAACCAGGAGACTCGTGGATTATTGACATGACGTCATAGAGTGGCAGATTGTCGCGTTTTGTCCCACGCGTGTCCCGTTGCGGGAATAATTTTTTCTTCAACAAAGTCAATGACAGATCGCTTACCTTTGGTCTGCATGGAGCTAATAAACCATTTCAATGAAATTAAAGCTTACTTTCGTAGAATAGTTGGTGCCAACCGGGTTGCTCGTCTGGAAGCAAAACCCGGCACTGAATTATGCGCGTTTTTAGAGGGAAATAAACTCGTCAAACGCAAATCCTTATTTTTGCTCCGGAACACTCTTGCCGCCCGCGCTTATACTTTGCAGACGCAAAGTGTACACGCCACGGTACATCTCGGTGAAGTTTCAACCTACTCCGATTGCTTGTCTAGGCGATGGATACCACTAAACAAAAACTGTCGGATTCTGCCCCACGTCTCATTTTACCCCACCTTACCCTACATTTCAGCAGATTAGGGGGAGCTCGGTCACGAGCTGGCCAACATCACTTGGCTACCGACGAGTCGACTTGTTTTGTTTTGGATGGTGTTAACCACGTAGAGTGTTTTCCCCCAAAACAATAATAGTGTCATCTTTTTTTTTTCTTTTTCTGTTCACAACAAAAATAATTTACGGATCGCCAAGCGCTTAGCCTCCACCCATATATAGTACTAGCGATTCGGATCAGATGTTAAACCTTTAGAACTAATCGTAACTTTTTTTTTTTTCAGAATATATAAATTCGTGTTTTTTTGTTTGTTTTTTTACTTTTAATGGAAGGTGGAACCGTCTCCAGTAACTTACTCCATTAATCCATGTAATATTGAGCATCGTGGTCCAGATTTCATCATTGATAATTTCCCAAAATAGCGCCCAGCTTCTGTTTGAGATAATAGCTAGCAAGCTCTGAAAATTTGGCATCTAGTCCAGGACTATCTTACACTGCGTTTCATCTTAAGTCCGACCGCTTCCGACGCTACGATCATACGAAGCCGATCAAGTAGCGTCAAAGTATATGGTCAAGGCACTTCTTTTTGTGTGTGTTTGGTATCCCTGGCTAAACCAATCACACAGAAAAAAAACTTGGGGAGCGCTTAAGCTTCCCCTTTAAGAGGGGAACGCGATAGCCTTATCGGGTCCCGTTCTTAAAGCCTAATAATATAAATATAAACGCATGCTCGTTGCTTAGCCATGGAAGCGTGTGTGCGTGTTCTAGTCGATAGCGTCACGTGTCACGTGACGTCAAACGTGGCTGTCACGTCATGACCCTAACGACCCGCTTAATTTGGCGGGAAAATGTTCCGCTAGATTTGGCGGGAAACTTTTCCAGCCAAGTTTAGCGGCTAAATCCCAGAATACAACGCGCGCAGTCCCGAGTGACGTCACGTGTGACGTCTGACGTGACGTCACAAGTGGTGGTGCGCGTTGGAATATTTTAGTTTTAGGTCCCACCGACTCCGGATTTTCTGCGACACGAGCTCCTCGACCCTATAGGGTCAAAGTGCGGGATCGCGGCGCATTTACACTGGGTGATTCATTGAGACGGTCTGAGCGAAGGCAGTATGACAACTAGCGCAATGACGGTGCACTTTTGGCCTCTGCTTGATTGGCTCCATTTAATCCTAGTCCAGGCTGAGGTCAAACTTCAAAGTGAAACGGAGTCCAGTCGAGTGAAGACGGCGTTTCACATTGCGTAAAATTTCTTTGCGAAAGAAAACAACAACAAAATAAAACAATTGTAGGCATTTTATTTTTGTTTAAACTGCCACAGCTATACTTATGGAACCGGAATTACGAACGTGTATCTGCAGAGTTTCGATTTATTTGCCTCGGTTCTTTTGTTTTCCCGGAACATTATGTGGGCATAGCCGTCCAGAACAGAAGTCTGCGCCAAGCCCTCTATTGGGAAACCCGCCACAAATATGTTTTGTTTATTTCTGACTCTCGACCACAGCCAGTCTTCGGGCGGTGACTTGTCTCTTGAAACCTGTGTTTTGTTTCGAAGATAAGATGATTTACTGCTGCGCCCCATGGTCGCTCCTAAAAATCCCTAGGTCATTCGCAAAACGAACAAACTTTAGTCAATAAGGAGTGAAAACGTGTCTACACATTTTATAACCGAATATATTAAACACCACGAAAACACCGTGCTGAAGGTTTATTATTCTCCAGGAGCGAACGTATGCAAGCGAGCTCCTCTTCTCGAGGTTTAGATTATGAGGCGATTCTCAAAGGCTTCGTGCGACTAAAATGTCACAGATCTCGTCTGCTCAAGCAACAATGAGACAAAAGAAAACGACAAAAAACCTACAGAATACGCTTATGAGCTTGGTAACCTACCACAAAAATCGAACAAACAAAAATCAAGGCAACAAACAAATATATACAAGTGTAGCAGCGTTATGCCTCGGCGGGTTGGTTATCAAGTTTTAATTTGTTTTATAGCTGCCTCGGCGTATCCACCTGTTTCGGTTGGCGGCCACTGGTCGCCTACACGAGGTGGCCAAGGCAGCTCCCACAAAATGGTTTCTCAGGGCACGCCCGCTCTGGCTGTCGACTATTACGTGCTGCGTTTTCGTTACGCGGGTCTGAGTCTCCCTTTTTACATTATAGTTTGTTTGTGCGATAGAAGAGCCAAGCATGGTTACCAGACTCGGCGTTCGCTTTTTTTGGAAGAGAGTCTCCTGCTAAAAGATGGCGCGAAGGAATGCGAAAAAAATTAGTTTTACCTGTTTCGTGCTATATAGGTGTTTTATTCCAGTTTTCGCAATGTACGTGTGTGTTCGTAGTTACAACACCGATGAGTATTGCTAAAGGAACCTTCTCTGATTGGTTGCCTGAATAGAACCAGACAGCCTCTGAAACCAATATGAGCGAGCTCCGAGAGTATAGAAATCGAGGTTGGCACACGCGGACCGTCTGAATTGACAACGCCCCACTCCTGAAGACCAACCGGCGAGTCCCGATCCCTTTCGGATGTGTAATCTTCCACCCGCTAACTCGACTACTTGGGAACCTATTGAGATATTGGGC
The DNA here is from genome assembly GCA_037355805.1 of Ixodes ricinus. Taxonomy (NCBI): domain Eukaryota; kingdom Metazoa; phylum Arthropoda; class Arachnida; order Ixodida; family Ixodidae; genus Ixodes; species Ixodes ricinus. The sequence continues at coordinate 12,081 of JAZHYW010030967.1, read as the reverse complement.
CGTCTTTCCGATATTTTGTTTGTTTCTCGTTTTCTCGGGGTTTAGATTAGGATGTTTCCTAACCGACTCACGTGAGTCCTTTCGCTCCTTGGGAACTCCTTACAGCTAAGGACAATTTTGCTCGCCCGCCATCTGGACTCTTCTTCGGGGAGTCTGGCTCTGACTGAGACAGCCGCCCATTGTGTAGTCTCGAGGCTGCTCTAGCGATATAATGACGCCATGATGTTGTCACTCTAACGATTACTCCACCACACATATTTTTGTTTACCTATTTGAAGTGAAAATTATAAACCTGGAGCAGTTTAGAATAAGTAAAATTTGAGAGCTCCCTTTCTTTCCTCTTAAGATTCGTATTGGCTTCATAATATTATGTTTTTTTCAATTATCGATTTTGCTGAAAAAAAAAGAAAAAAATCTCCAGAGGATGAAACAAATGTTTAAGGGTCAAGGTAAGATCTCAGCGTTGAAAATCAGAGCTTAGCAAATAAAGTTAATAATTCATTGCAGGACGTGATAGACAAATATAGCTATATAAATGTTGAAAAAAAGTGTTTTTTTTTCTTTTAACGTTGACACATTATTTTTTTTTCTACGACAATGTAATTTGCGTCAGAGCTCTGTAATATATTTTCGTCGGTGTTCTGCTGCTTTTTTGTTCGCATTGTTCGCGCATTGCAAAAAATTTTAGAGTATCTATCCGAGACGCAACCAAATAATGTTAAAGTGACACATCTATTAGCCCGCTAATAAGGTGTCGCTATAGACGCATTATTCGTACGGAAAGCAGACAATTCCAGATATGAATTGGAACTTTCATGATCATCGCAGAGTCGTAGATTGTGCTGCTCAGGTCAACGGCGGCTTTTTGGTTTCAAGCTACCTTTTGCTCTCAGGTCTCCGACCCATGGGCACTGTTCCAAGCTCAGCTGTCTTGTCTTCAGTGTACCACAAAACGGTTATGCAATGGCTTACCCCTGTAGGCTTCAGGTGTTTAGTCAGAGAAAATGTAGATATGGTCCTGGCATGCGCTGAGATGAACAGCACTTCCCGACTGGCCACGCGGCCGTACGCTGCTCGTTTTCTGGATCATCGGGTTCCCGGACATGCCCAGTTTGCGAGCGTCTTCACAAAGTTTTGGAAGAGAGGTTCTGCACATCACAGAAGGCTCAGTAAAGGTCGTATGTTCGTTGTGGGAAGTGAAAATGATTAAACTGACGCCCTTGCCTACGTGAAAGTCACACCCACACGCCAGCACTCGATAGATTGCGCGTGAGTGCGGTAACAGCGACACTTCCGCTTGAATGTGCTACGGAAGCATAACCTGCACAAGGACCTCACTGAAGCGGACTTAAAAAAAACGGCTTGAATTCTGCATCGATGCTCTTATTAAAGCGAATAAGGACAACAAATATTTTATACAAAGTGAATAGAACTTGGGCTTGGAGATATATCGACTAATCTCTAGAGTCTAGACCAATCGATTAATTTTTGAATCGCGATAATTTTTTAGCCGGTTAATTGGTTTGGCAGGGGCTTAAAAAAATTCGTGAGGAATGAAAAATGTTTGTTTTATTATGTGCTGATATTTTTATTTTAGAAGGTCCAACTGCAGTCTTTGACAGTGCATCTCTTTAGCATTCCGTATGATTGTCAGCCAGAGCAATACTGAAGCTAAATTCATGATAGAAATGTTTCATGAAAATTAGTTCACATTAAAGTTAACTTTCAAGACAATAAAGTTAAGTTTTCACATTTTTTGAGATATTAGGCCTGGTGGTCAACACACCCGGTTAATCGATCAATTATTCAATTAAAAAGTAGTGATTAATCGGGATAAAAAATTTAATACACGCCCAGCACTAATTTGAACCCATGAAGCCGAATTCTGTTGCCACGGAACTATGAACCTTCACAATGCTCATCACTGGTTGGGCCAGAACCCTCATTGGTTAAAAGCAGTGTTGTAGGCGTTACCGAAAAAAAGGAACTAACCACTTTACTCGTTATTTGCTAAATAAAGCAAGGCGTTACCGACCTATGTTTCCTCAAAATAAATGGAACGCGTTACGGTTACCGTTGCTGATAATAAAAGTAAGGCACGTTACCTTTGCGATACTTTTAATTTATAAATTTATAATTACGGCGTTTTTTTTTTTTTTTTGACGACAGTGTTTTTTGACACTCTGGAAAATGGCGTGGGCGCTGAGGATTTCCCAAACAAAGTCTTTTAGCGCAAGAAAAGGTCACGCAAAAGTTTGAAGGTATGAGGAGTGAGTGCAATCTTTAATGACTTTGCGCCTATACTTCGTCTAACCTTCGACCAGAAGCTGCCGGCGCTACGAGCTAAGGGGGCCCATCAAGCAGTGTCAAAAGCGCAAGTCACTGGGCATTTTCTGCTTATGATTGGTTCAGCGATAATAGGACACGTATAGAAACATGAGGAACGCCATGATGGTGCCCTTTTTAATCTGCCTGAGAGGTTTCGTCAGCACGTAGCGTAAGCTGCGTCTGGTCTTAAGGTAAAACGAAGTATAAAAACACGAAACAAAGTAGTGTAATTTTTTCTAGTTCTTTAGAAGATGATGCAACGAGTAAAATTAGGAACGTAAGTACAGTGGGTACCGAATGAAACCCGAACGCCGGAACGCGTGGCCATCGAGACAGGCTGCTCCACCTGGTGGGCCCCTGAGAACTAATGAAAATGCGCCCGGGGTGCGAGGGTGCGGGTCCTACTAAGATGTGCTCGACCCTCGCGCGGCGCGTCTGGGACTTCCGCGTTTCGCCGGTGGCGCGGTGTAAGCGCCGTCACTCAGGGTGTTTTCGTGTCGCCGCACTGTCGCCCGGTCGACACCTGCGGCTTGCGCGCGGCGCGAGAGGGTCGATGCTAGGAGCAGCAGCAAGCTGCTTGCGCGCGCCAGCGGAGCACGCCCATGGTGTCTTGTCCTCCTGGCGTGCGCAGTTTTATTGTTTGTTATACGTATCGTAATTTTATAATTAGCAGTACTTATAGCAAAACAGCGCGACATACGAAACAAAAGAACAAGTTGGGACACATGACGAGTGCTGACTCCCAACTGAAGGTTGCTACTACAAATATTTAATATATAATACATGAACACATCCATACGTCCACTCCCAAAGCTCGTCCAGTAACCTCCCTTGTTCTTCAGGCTCGTATGCGTCGCTGAGAATGCCATAATGCAGGTCTAGCAACTCGCGCACTCAGCAAACATTTTCGTTAATTGTAGCAACTTGAGCCTTGACGAATACGCCACTCTGTGCAGATTCTGGTCCGATCTGTCCAGCGCTCCCATTAATTATCGTTTTTATGTATCAGATGCCCAGCCATATCTGTTCAGTGCTATCATTAATTATTGCTTTGTGTACTGCAAGGGCGAAATGAAAGTTGAAACATTTCGTGCACAGAAGACCCGTAGTGCTCAATGACGTGTCACCGGAATTACGCGGAGGCTCCGGTGAAAAACGTGGCACACGCGGTTTCTGAGAAATAGTGAAACGTCATAGACGTGAAATAAAATTCGTTTACTGGCACAACCATACTCTTTCGAAAAAATTAAAAATGCTGCAACAAACCGCGACGCGGATGCCTCGGTTTTGATAAGCGATGCGCATGTTTTCGTGCGAGGTTATCAGTCGATTCTTATAAAAAGCGAGGAATTGCTCGCTGAAGCTCTTTTTGGTAACCACCGATATGCCAGGCGTATCAATTCCGGAGCGGAATAAATTCATCACCCTGTCTGAGCAGGGCCTATCGCAAAGAGCTATAGCCAGGTTAAGCGGCCGCCCAGTGTCGACTGTCAATAGGATTTTGCAAGCGTTCCGTTACGAACAGCGTATCGAAAACCTTCCGCGTGGCTCAAGACCGAAGGTGACGACGGACGATGAAGACCGAATGATCGTGGCTGCTGCAGTGGACGACCCAACACTGACGGCTAAAGAAATACGCAATGAACTGGGCCTCAGAGTCAGCGTTACGACGATACGTGAGCGGCTGCACGAAGCTGGCCTGCGCAGCCGCGTGCCTGCTAGAAAGCCGATGCTTTCGGCTGACAACAGGCACAAGCGGCTGCTGTTCGCTCAAGAACATTCATCGTGGACAGTGGCAGACTGGCAGAACGTAGTGTTCACCGATGAATCTGCCTTCACGACGCGCTGGGACAAGCGTCAGCGGATCTGGCGAGCCGACCGGACCAGGTAAGTGTTTGGCTAATCATCGAAGAGTTGCACAATTTCGTTGAGAATGCTAGGCGATTGATTTTTCAGTTTACTCTGTCTTAAAAGCGGAGAATCCAGCACGTGCTTTTATTTTAGATATATTTGACAAACACAATTACTACTGAGCACCAGTTTTCCCGAAAGTATTTGCGCTGGGCGCGCTACTTCATGTAACTTGTGCCATATAGAACATTCAACTTAGACAAGCGCTGACGAAATAATTTACAAATTTTTCAGGTTCGACTCGGCCAATTTTTAGCGCGTCGCCAGTAGCGGCCGCTGCACCGTGAGCGTGTGGGGCGCGCTCTCCAAGGACGGACTGGGTCCCCTGGTGCGCCTTGATGGCCGCTTCAACGCCGCCACTTACATGGACGTCGTCGAGACGGTTCTTCTGCCGTACGTTATGGACGGCCCGTTCAGCGACGGCTGCTTCTACCTCCAGCAAGACCGCAGCCCAATCCACATGGCACGGTCTGTGACAGAGCTGTTGGAAGACCGGGGGTAATGGTTCTTGAGTGCCCCCCCCCCCCAAGGACCAGACATGAACATCATTGAAAATGTCTGGGGGGCCATGAAGAAGAGCCTTTCCCACCGGCCTCTCCATCGGCGTTCGGCGGACGACTTGTGGGCTGCGGTCGAAGCTGAGTGGGAGCGGCTGCGCGCTTCGGACCTGGTAACCAGCCTCTTTGAAAGTATGCCTCGTCGAATGGCTTCCATCCTAGCTGCTGGAGGCGACTTCACGAAGTACTAGGAGGTCCGCTGCTCTTAAATAAATAAATAAATAATAAATGTTTATTTCTCCATCACATGCATGATGGAAGGAGACCGAGGAAAAAAGCTGCATAAATGCAGCTTGACGAGTCCTCGGCCCCCTCCCTACAATCAGCAGCAGTGGCAGCTCACAAAGAACACAGAGTAAAAAAGAAAAAAAGTACAAGCTTAGTTAACAAAAATAGCGAAATGTATCAGACCGACAATTCAAAATATGACATTGCAGAATGGAGCAAATTCAACTAACAATTCAATAAAAAGCTATGATTATCACAGCAAAAGCACGCATATTCAGAGATATAGAGAGCATGATTAAGCACTGTTATTTAAGTTATGATAAATTATAAGCTAATGGCAAACAGACATAATAACTATACATACGTCAGGACACTAGAACATTGCTCGATCAAAGTCATCAAATTACACTCTTAAAAAGGATCGGATTTCTCTCGGTGTTGATGTTACGAGTTCCATATTTTGAGTGTTCAAATAATTAAGTAGGTTGGGTAATACATTCGATAACATCTGCTCACCGTAAGTAGTTCTGCAATTTGGCACTTTCCAGTTTTCTATGTTGCGAGTTGAATATATTGGATATCGCTTCGTCAAAGACGCTAGGTTGACAAGATGACATATATTGTTCATGACTTCGGACTTGTAACTTAGGCATAAACGGTATTTATATAAACTATACACATTCAATACATTCAAACTTTCGAAAAGAGATTTGCTAGGGTGGTCATATGGAACATTACTTATAATTCGTACTATTTTTTTCTGGAGCACAAGTATCTTATTTAAATTTGCATTAGTAGTATTTCCCCAGACAAGATGGCAGTAGTGCACATGAGAGAGAAATAAAGAGTTGTAGATGATTAATTTAACACTTGCTGGCAGAATGGAGCGATGACGACATAATATGCCAACGACTCGTGACAACTTTACCAAAATATGATTTACATGATCATCCCACGTCATTCGTTCCGTGAATATGATACCAAGCGTTTTAAAGCGAGTCAAAACCTCAATTTTGGTCGAATCCAACACGATATCTGTCGTGATAGAGGCATTTTTATTTTTTGGTTGAAACAAAACAGCTTTGGTTTTATTCACGTTTATTTTTAGCGCGTTAGAGTGACTCCAGCTACCCAGCTCATGGAGAGTTTTATTAGCCCTATTTGCTAGTTCAAGACAGCAGTCTCCTTTAAAGAAAATACTTGTATCGTCAGCGTAAATCACAAATTTTGTACTTTTATTTACATTGACAATGTCATTAATATATAAATTAAACAAAAAAGGGCCCAGAATGCTGCCTTGTGGGATACCGGATACGATTGGTTTAATGTCAGAAGAATAACCGTTAATATGAACGTACTGTTTACGATGAGCAAGGTATGACGAGATGAGAGCTGACGCGGTTCCACGGAACCCGTACTTTTCTAGTTTTTTTATGAGCAGTCTATGATTTAAATAATCAAAGGCTTTGGTGAAATCAATAAAAATCCCAAGGGTCATTTTTTTATCCTCAAAACTTTGCAAAATATATTCTTTTTGCTCTAGGAGAGCCAGTTCCGTAGATCGGCCCTTACGAAACCCAAACTGTGCCGGAGTAATTATATTGTATTTATCCGAAAACTTCATCAGTCTTGAAAGCAACATTTTTTCGAAGCCCTTAGAAAACACTGATATAATTGAAATAGGTCTATAATTCCCCATGTCATTCTTATCGCCCTTTTTATACAAAACAGTTACCCTGGCAATCTGCATTTTTTCAGGGAAGACCCCGCACTGCAAACACAAGTTAAAGATATGCGTTAAACAGGGAGATATTAAATCTATAACATGTTTTATTGGCCTTATCTGCATGTCGTCAGCGTCACAACTTGCACTGTTCTTTAGTGATAAAAACGTCAGCATCACCTCCGTATCTACAACTGGCTCAAGAAATATGGACTGCTCATTCTTGTTTTCAATATATGAGCAAGCATTTTCATCAGGACTATCTCTTGGCAAGTTCACAAAATGATTGTTAAAGGCGTTTGCTAACTCTAGCTCCTTTAGTTCTGCGTTACCTATGCAGATTTTGTCAATTCGTTTTATTTCAGATGAACGATTAAGAACATTATTAATTTTTTTCCATGTGATGTCCGTCCGCTTAGCTGATGATGAAAATAGGTTGTTGAAGTATTTATCTCTAGCGCTTTTGAGTTCTTTTGTAAGTCTGTTGCGGTATACTTTGAATGTTTTAAGATCTTCAGGCTCTCTCGTTCTTACAAATGATTTGTACAAAATATTTTTCCTGTTAATCTTGACTAGTAGCTCTGGGGTAATCCATGGCTTACGGATTTTTTTCGATATCTTAACTGATTTATATGGAAAACATTCTCTATATATCTGTACGAATGTGTGTAAAAACAAGTTGTATGCTTCATTCGCGTTTTCTTCTTCATATACCTCACCCCATCCCAAGTTTGAAAGTCTTTGCCTAAACACAGAAAGGCTGTTAGCTGTAATATTTTGAAAGGATGCATGTAGCTTTGAACTTTTATCTTTAATGATCTGTTTTTTTATACACATAAAGACACCTAAATGGTCACTGATGTCAGTGGTCATTATCCCCGACTTTATATACGGTAGGTCATAATTTGTGATGAGCAGATCGAGCAATGTTGAAGAATCAGACGTGATTCTCGTGGGGGACGTTATCACATTATTGCAGCCACCAATATTAATTAACAGATCCATTTGTCTTTTTGCCGGGGTGTCGACAAGCATGTTTATGTTAAAATCCCCCCCCCAGGACAATGTTATATTTATTCTCATTAGCGTAACTAAAATAGGTGTCTAGAAAAGAAAAAAACGATGTTAGACATCCACCCGGCGGTCTGTAGAATACCGATATCATGCTGCGATTTACAAGCAAGGATAGCACTTCAAAGTCTTTATTAACGCATGAGAATTCTTCTACCATTTCGCAACAAATATTATTCCGAACCATTAGCGACACACCACCTCCACGACCAGTTGATCTGTTCAAAAAATAGCTCTTATACATTGGCAATTCAAAAACGTCGCTATCATCAGTATACCACGTCTCTGATAACATAATAATATCAAACAAAAAACAAAACTCATCAAAAAACAAACCAAGCTCCACAGTTTTCTTTCTAGCGGACCGAGTATTTAAATGAATACATTTAAAAGAACTGGAATACTCATCTCCTAGGTAAGACTTTAATTCTGACGGAACAAAGTAGTTTTGTTTTTCCATAATTAAAAAAGAAGACACACGCAGAAAACAAGACCTAAATTCCCTCACGTCAATCGTTCCAAGTCCGTCTCACATTTGATAACGACCGCTGCGTCACCTTCCTTCCGCCTCACGAAGATTTTTCCATTCCTGTGCCACGAGTAACGGTAGTCATGTTGCTTTGCCCATTCCTTAGCTGCCCAGAGCAGGGCGCGGTTTTGCCTTGTTAGATTTTCAAGGATGTAGCCATCCTTCCCCGTTCGGTCCAAACTTTTCCTTTTTCGAGCCATTGATCCCGGGTTGACTGTTTTGCAAAGCGCACAATGATGCCGGGAACTTTATCTGACCGAGCTGGAAGCCTGTGCAACGCAACAATTTCGCCATCAGTGAGCACGGGCACACCCAGCTTTTCAGCCACCTGATTGATTTTGTCGTTAAGGTTTTCGCGCTCAGAGACCGGAATTCCGTGGATTTCAAGATTCATCTTTCTGGTTTGCCACTCGAGTGCGTTTATGTCCTGCGTCATTTGTTGCACGTTTACTTCTTTCTCGCGGTTTTCCATGTTCGCCATCCTTTTCTTTAGGTCCTTTATCTCGGTGTCATGTTGACGCATCTGTTTGAGAATTTCGTCATACTGCGTCGACATCATGTTTACGGACACTTCGATCGCCGAGACAGTATCTTTTAGTTCCATGAGGGTGCTAAGTTTCTGGTTTATGCCGATGATGACAGCTGCCAAGTTGTTTTCATCTTGCCTCGGTTTTTCACCCTGACTACTCCTCGACTTGGCGGTCCTACATGTCTGGCAACGCCATGCCTTCCGCCAGATTTCACCTTTCGATTTAAAGGTTGATTCGGAGACGCCAGAACAAGTACCAAAGTGATAATAGTAACCACATTCTGCGCATTTTATTGAACCATCTTCGTCCGTAAGTTCGTTATCGCAACATAAACAAGTGTCAGCCATGGCATATGCAACACACTAGGTTACCGAGAGCCGACACACTGTCGCGCTAGTACAATGAGGCAGTTTCAAACACAACGGCAGACAGTGAGGCAGCAGCTGCAGCAGTCAACAATGAATTGCACGAGTGAAATACTAAGAAATAGAACAGATTTCCAACCTGTAACGTTGCGAGCAGAAGTAAGACTTGTGGTACTCCTGCCGCCGCTGCTGCCAAAACGGTGGTATCCCTGGTCCGTCGGTTCTTGTAGCACAGTTCCCTGGCGGCCTGTAGCTCCTGTTGCCGCTCGTCGAATCAGGGGCCTGCTGTGTTTGCAGCGCTGATAAGATGCCTTCAGCGCGTGTCCACGATCGATGATACAGCGGCTGGCTGGAAACGCCTGTAACGTTGCGAGCAGAAGTAAGACTTGTGGTACTCCTGCCGCCGCTGCTGCCAAAACGGTGGTATCCCTGGTCCGTCGGTTCTTGTAGCACAGTTCCCTGGCGGCCTGTAGCTCCTGTTGCCGCTCGTCGAATCAGGGGCCTGCTGTGTTTGCAGCGCTGATAAGATGCCTTCAGCGCGTGTCCACGATCGATGATACAGCGGCTGGCTGGAAACGCCTGTAACGTTGCGAGCAGAAGTAAGACTTGTGGTACTCCTGCCGCCGCTGCTGCCAAAACGGTGGTATCCCTGGTCCGTCGGTTCTTGTAGCACAGTTCCCTGGCGGCCTGTAGCTCCTGTTGCCGCTCGTCGAATCAGGGGCCTGCTGTGTTTGCAGCGCTGATAAGATGCCTTCAGCGCGTGTCCACGATCGATGATACAGCGGCTGGCTGGAAACGCCTGTAACGTTGCGAACAGAAGTAAGACTTGTGGTACTCCTGCCGCCGCTGCTGCCAAAACGGTGGTATCCCTGGTCCGTCGGTTCTTGTAGCACAGTTCCCTGGCGGCCTGTAGCTCCTGTTGCCGCTCGTCGAATCAGGGGCCTGCTGTGTTTGCAGCGCTGATAAGATGCCTTCAGCGCGTGTCCACGATCGATGATACAGCGGCTGGCTGGAAACGCCTGTAACGTTGCGAACAGAAGTAAGACTTGTGGTACTCCTGCCGCCGCTGCTGCCAAAACGGTGGTATCCCTGGTCCGTCGGTTCTTGTAGCACAGTTCCCTGGCGGCCTGTAGCTCCTGTTGCCGCTCGTCGAATCAGGGGCCTGCTGTGTTTGCAGCGCTGATAAGATGCCTTCAGCGCGTGTCCACGATCGATGATACAGCGGCTGGCTGGAAACGCCTGTAACGTTGCGAACAGAAGTAAGACTTGTGGTACTCCTGCCGCCGCTGCTGCCAAAACGGTGGTATCCCTGGTCCGTCGGTTCTTGTAGCACAGTTCCCTGGCGGCCTGTAGCTCCTGTTGCCGCTCGTCGAATCAGGGGCCTGCTGTGTTTGCAGCGCTGATAAGATGCCTTCAGCGCGTGTCCACGATCGATGATACAGCGGCTGGCTGGAAACGCCTGTAACGTTGCGAGCAGAAGTAAGACTTGTGGTACTCCTGCCGCCGCTGCTGCCAAAACGGTGGTATCCCTGGTCCGTCGGTTCTTGTAGCACAGTTCCCTGGCGGCCTGTAGCTCCTGTTGCCGCTCGTCGAATCAGGGGCCTGCTGTGTTTGCAGCGCTGATAAGATGCCTTCAGCGCGTGTCCACGATCGATGATACAGCGGCTGGCTGGAAACGCCTGTAACGTTGCGAACAGAAGTAAGACTTGTGGTACTCCTGCCGCCGCTGCTGCCAAAACGGTGGTATCCCTGGTCCGTCGGTTCTTGTAGCACAGTTCCCTGGCGGCCTGTAGCTCCTGTTGCCGCTCGTCGAATCAGGGGCCTGCTGTGTTTGCAGCGCTGATAAGATGCCTTCAGCGCGTGTCCACGATCGATGATACAGCGGCTGGCTGGAAACGCCTGTAACGTTGCGAACAGAAGTAAGACTTGTGGTACTCCTGCCGCCGCTGCTGCCAAAACGGTGGTATCCCTGGTCCGTCGGTTCTTGTAGCACAGTTCCCTGGCGGCCTGTAGCTCCTGTTGCCGCTCGTCGAATCAGGGGCCTGCTGTGTTTGCAGCGCTGATAAGATGCCTTCAGCGCGTGTCCACGATCGATGATACAGCGGCTGGCTGGAAACGCCTGTAACGTTGCGAACAGAAGTAAGACTTGTGGTACTCCTGCCGCCGCTGCTGCCAAAACGGTGGTATCCCTGGTCCGTCGGTTCTTGTAGCACAGTTCCCTGGCGGCCTGTAGCTCCTGTTGCCGCTCGTCGAATCAGGGGCCTGCTGTGTTTGCAGCGCTGATAAGATGCCTTCAGCGCGTGTCCACGATCGATGATACAGCGGCTGGCTGGAAACGCCTGTAACGTTGCGAACAGAAGTAAGACTTGTGGTACTCCTGCCGCCGCTGCTGCCAAAACGGTGGTATCCCTGGTCCGTCGGTTCTTGTAGCACAGTTCCCTGGCGGCCTGTAGCTCCTGTTGCCGCTCGTCGAATCAGGGGCCTGCTGTGTTTGCAGCGCTGATAAGATGCCTTCAGCGCGTGTCCACGATCGATGATACAGCGGCTGGCTGGAAACGCCTGTAACGTTGCGAGCAGAAGTAAGACTTGTGGTACTCCTGCCGCCGCTGCTGCCAAAACGGTGGTATCCCTGGTCCGTCGGTTCTTGTAGCACAGTTCCCTGGCGGCCTGTAGCTCCTGTTGCCGCTCGTCGAATCAGGGGCCTGCTGTGTTTGCAGCGCTGATAAGATGCCTTCAGCGCGTGTCCACGATCGATGATACAGCGGCTGGCTGGAAACGCCTGTAACGTTGCGAACAGAAGTAAGACTTGTGGTACTCCTGCCGCCGCTGCTGCCAAAAC
>JAZHYW010030965.1:0-14674 GCA_037355805.1 Ixodes ricinus | reverse complement strand
GGGGCTTTAGCTGCGACACCGTCGTACGCGAACCCGGGAGGGAAGCCGTCGCCATTTTTGCGGGTTGCTGACAGCACGTGCGATGTTCGTTTTTCTGTCATCGTACGGCCGTTCCTTGTTGCAGTACCCGTTTTAGACGAACTTATTTCGTTAACGAATGCATACTGCGACATGGGGCGGTGTTGTGTGCCGAACTGTCGAGGGAACTACGACAATGGTCCCAAAGTTCGGTTGTTTTCTTTTCCGAGAGACGTTAAGCGAAGAGCGGAATGGCAGAGGGCTGTCCGGCGGCGCGACGTCGACGTGGGGCTGTTGAAGGACCCCAAGGTAAGCTGCATCCAGCGTGCGTCTTCCGAATGGTCAATATGTCTCGTAATTATCCCAACAAATACTAATTGGTGTTTTGTTTCTGTCACGCGGAGGTTAGCGAGCGTCACTTCAAACCGGAGCATCTGCGTACAACGTCCACGTATACGGACTGCGATGGACGAACGATTGAAGCTCCAATAAAGTTGACGTGGCTAACTCCAGACGCCTTCCCAGCCATTTTTCCTGATTGTCCTTCGTATATCTCGGATGCGCGCAAGTATCGAGAAGAGCCAGAAGTGAAAAGAAAGCGAACTGAAAGTGAGCTACTCCAAAAAACCATTCAAGAGTCCCTAACAGCGTTTGAAGAAGAAGAAAAACAGCACAAAGTTCACAATCTTTGTGAACTGATTTCTCGTGTTAACGAGCGGCGAGATAGGAAGTTTTGGTGTACAACAGCATGTGAAACGTGCCTCATCTTCGCCCACATCGAACCGGCATCGCAAGCCCCTGAGCTGCTTGTGTCTGTGGCAGTGTCACAGGATCTCTCCGTTCGCGTGTATTTTAAGTACGCTCCGTTGGTGTCGAATGATGTGTGCATTCCTGGCGAAATTTGTGTGGTTCGTGTGCTGGATAACCTTCTGGACGACGTGGAGCGCTACATTGAAAAGAAGGCCCATCAACAGGAGGACAAGGTAGGAAGAATGCTTGGACTGGCTTTCTCATTGCTCGATGACATTTGTGACGATGAGTTGCATGATGATGAGATGATGAGAAGACCAAACGCTATTTTGACTGACCTTACTTGTGATGATTTCATGTGACTGATTTTCATTCAGTTCACACATTCAATTTTTAGTGTAAATAAACATTCAATCATTGAACTTCTGTGCTGCACAAATTATGAACCAGGGTTATAATATCATAACTCTACTTGTTTTTATTGAATTAAGAGCCAGATTATTTGTAGAAAGCCGTGATAAACAGTATGAAATACTGAAGCTATAGGAAAATAATAAACCTCATTATTTTCCTAACCGAATAATTTTTAGCAAACAAAAATACTGAAAGGCACACGGGAAGATTTTCGGAATTTTTTGAGTGTACAAACGTTCGATTATTTTATGACCTGTACATCTTTTTATCAGACCTAATTCGCGACATATTTGGACCGTCAAAATTGAAAACTTGGCAGTACCTAGATATATGCTTGTCATTAAAGAATTTGACACTGAGTGCTTTATTAGTAAGCGCATAGTTGAAGGAAAGTAGCGTAATACAATATTTATTCAGTAAATAGATTGTACATATTAATTCTGTATATACACACATTGAATTACGGCTCTAATATTCAAAATAAATCGCCGAATGGGTTTCCAAATTTACACAGCACAAACTATGCAGCTACCAGAAAAACTATGCAGCTACCAGAAATGATGCCATCACCAGAAAGCAAGGGCATGCTAAACTGTCTAAGCAGAGAAAACTTCAGACATTGAAATTAAGCTCTAAAATCAATCCCTGTAATGCAAGGCTACTGGTTATCACACTGATTGTATGCTTTGATGAATGTGCCAGTTGTAAATAGCAAGTGTAAGACGTGTATGACTTTCAGGTTCACTGTATGTGTGAAATGTGTTTGTAAATATCTCGAAGACCTGTATTAAATTCCGTGCGTGTTTTGTAAAAGAATGTTAAGTTCATTCTTCAACTGTGCCTGGCGGCGAGTGCCAAATGCGAATAAATGTTAACACTCCCAACTGCCTTTTCATGTGATCGTTCGTTTCACTGTCGTATTTCTCCAATAGCCAGAAACATCTGTTTTCAACTTCGCCGCATACTCAGACCTAACTCAATGGTTTACTAGTCGCACACTACTGGATAACTGTAATGAGCGCCCTCAGAAGTAACTCAGGTAGCTTTAAAGAAAAAGCGTACCGCGTCGGCTCGCGCGTTCCCGGTGCGCAAGCGGCGGAGCGGAGGGGCTTGGTGCGGTGACGTCACGGGGCGACTGCGGGGGCCTTCTCCTAATCTAGGTGGCTCTGGGGAAGCGCCCATCATGGCCGCCTGCGATCTCACCTGCTGCCATCTGTCGGCTGTTGCGCCAATCAGGCGCTTTTAACTAGCAAGCGGCCACAATAAGTAAAGATAATGAGTTGTATTTTAATTTCTAGTTTTTTACTTAGGTAAGTTTGTTCAGTGAAATTTGTATACACTTAAAGCACGCTCTTCGGCCACATCTGTGTAAAATCTTAGCTCGATACGTTCAGAGATCGATTTATGTGGTCTCTTCAAACAGACATCGATCTTTTTGACTCATCCTGTATAAAAGGGAGTCTCACACCAAAATGATCATGCGACTATGTACACCCTTCTAAATTGTCAAAAAGAAATAAAACATTTAAAATATACTTACTCAAACTAGACTGCGACTTTGTGACGTCGCAGGAACTTGTTATAATTTAGATGTTCCTCTTGTAACTATTATAATTCCGTCCTTAAGCGCTATTTTTCTCCCCACCCAAGCAGAACTTTCAGGCACACTCAGGCGCGTTCCTTACTGTATATTTGGCAATCAATGTGTTTGTGCACAATCCAAAAGTAAACATAACTTGCCTGTCACATAAAGAGAAGATCGCCAAGGAGAGGCCACTCTCCAAAAACACTGTTGCAGATAGCCATTAAAAAAATTTAACTTTTTTTTTGACTGGAAAGGATGTCATAATATTTCACTAGCCCGTTTACATTTCATTAATTAAAGCTCAAAATAAAAGGGGCTGTACACTGTCAAGTATCGAGCTGCCGAAATGGGCGTGCTGCCTTTAAGGGGAAACACTACTCCGGAAGGCTAACTTTTGAACCGTTTGTTTTATTTGCATGAAATTTGCAGGGTGTACTCATAGCACTGGACAAGGATGCTGTGGAAATTTTCAACCCTATAAATTTATCCCACAATGAGTTACATAAAAGTTCATAATAAAAAAGTGTATCTGCTGAGGAAAGCTATCGTTCAGAAAGGGTAATGAAAATAGCCAGTTTTTTTTGCTGGAACATACAGCAGAATACTTGCTTCAGACGACTATGAAAAGAAATTTCAAAAATTATAAAATTTATTCACAAAAAAATATGAAAAAAAAGATTTTTTTGGTGTACATTTGATTTAAAGAAATATAAACTTTTCATAACAAACGAGCATAAAAATGCAGAAAGTAAGTTCACAGTCGTGTTCTCCAGAAAATTTCAATATAGAAAAACCAAAATATATCTGCACGCATAATTTGATTATGAAATAATAGCTTCCCTGAACTGATATTTGACACTAAAAAGTGAAGCTGAGATAAATGCACTTGAAATTTCAAGATGACATTTTAAAAATTTCTTTTTGCACCTTAAATGTCAGAAATTCTTTCCAGCAGTGTAGGTGATATCTTCCTCAAACTTCTTCTGATATACTGACATTGCTTTCAGCTATTTTCACTTTTGGGTGGCGATTGCTACGCAGTGCAGCACGCCTCACTAACGTATAAAGAATAATTTTTTTTTTACATTGTTTGTCAGTGCACATTGACAAGACTTTGTGAGAGTGTTCCTTGTTATCCATACATGCCAAAAACTCGGCAGTTCTGAATATGCATTTTTTGGAAAATAAAGGTGCAAATCAAGGTAGTGTCCCCCCTTAAAACAGCACTTGCAGGGATTTCTGATAACCAGGATCTTCTCTTCGCTAACCATAAATAAATTTTAAACTACTCAATTTGACTTCACATACAGATTAATATTATTGAATTGAACCGAACTGTTGATCTAGGATAAGGTTAATGTTGACCGTGGCGAGCAAGTTAGCCCAAAATAAAACAAATGAAGAGCACAAAATCCGGAGAAGCGGTCGAATTTTGTGCCAATGTCGACAAAAACTTCGATCCTGCCTGCCTTCATTCTCGGGGTTTCCCTATGAGACGCTTGCCTCCCCCTAAAAATTTTTTTCTAGTTTTGTTTTTATGTTATGTGCGAAAGGTCTCGACTTCAAACTGTTCCACTTACACTTTCGCACCCGCGTATACATACCAGATTTATGCGTTCAGTTTCTGCGGGAAAGGAAAAAAAAAAAGGAAGATTCAAAACAAAGCCGTGCCAAAACAGTATCAATCGCCGTGTAGGCGGCTGCTTCGAGGCAATGGCTGCGGAAAATAAAATAAAAAATGAAAGAACGCTGCGAACCAATCTCGAAACCAAAGCAAAATGTAGCAACCGACCGAGGTTCCTTGGGAGGCCACAGAAGTGTCGGAACGACTGCTTCAGCGGAACGAGGAAGGGGAAAGCTGGAGGGGGCAATGGTGGGCACACAGCGAGGTTTCAGGGAGCCGAGGGTCGGCTTTCAGCGACACCTGGTGCCTAGCTCGGGCAACATCTTGCGCCGCCAGTATTACGGGGATATGGTTTTAGAGAGAGAGAACGAAAGGAGGCGGTTCGTGAAAGGGGCAGAGGTTTCTCGGGGTTTCGCGTTCTCGACGTCATTGCCCGATATTTTTGAAAGAGGGAGAGGGTGCGTGGGGAAACGAGAAAGAGAGTAGGGGACCGGAGGAACGCAATATGGTGGTGTCAGTTTGAGGCTGTGGTGTTTCGGTGAGTAAAGGAGTGTTCGTAGAAAAAAAAAGGGGAAAAAAGGAAGGAAAGCTATCCTTTTCGTAGAAGCGAAGTTGTTTACTCACTTTGCGAGGTCCGCCGGTAGGCTTTAAGAAGCTTTCGTGAATGTTTGCGAATTTGTTAGCTTTTGTTTACTTTCACTTCTTAAATGGAGCGGAGGGCAATAGTTTTATGTTACCAGCTACTGAGAGTGTTTACGGTGACGTATCTACGGGAATATACTCGTTTATGTGAACTAAAAGTTAACATAAAAAATCATACAAAAAAAAACACAACGTACGGGATTTTTTTTTAACACTGATGTCTCGGAAATCACGTCCAGCCCTTTAACCTGCTTTATTTAAGATATCTTGAGAACATGTTTCAACGAGACGCAATATGCTGGGCGTTACACGTGTGCTCTTCAGTAAGAAAATAGAACCATCATAGATTACGCTACCAACCTATCGGCCTAATATATGAAACAGTTGAGCTCCCTATTGGCGTTTAAGTCACCACCACACTTCGATTAATACGAAGAACGAAACACAAACCTAATGAACTGCTGGACCAAAATTACGCTTAGTTCTAGTGAACGACAAGTACGCTTGGATGTGAATTTGAGGAAATGAGAGGTTACTTTAGGACACCTCTACAGTTTGATTCCCTTTGACATGTGAATATTTTGTTGTCCAAAAAAGAACTTGGGATTTATTTCATGATCTATGTAATGTATTTATAATTACCAAGTGAACATACACTATCCGTTTTGTGGGAAATATAGAATTTAGTATGGCTGACAAAGATATCCGTACGTAAGGCATTTTTAGTCGCTTACCCCTCGAATACTACCATATTTAATTTCTCGAGAGAAGAAATGTTCCCAAATATTGAATAGGGAACATTTCTCCGATCTGTTCCCCATTCTGTATTGGGATTTGAGTCTTTCTATGATTTTTTATAAATGTCAGTTTTGTGCCCATGTGGACCTGTTGACGATATCCTAGTTCCTAGTTGGCTTTTAAAAGACAGCACAACGTGGTTCTCGTAGTTAGGTTTCACTGCGCAAATAGGGGCTTTAGTATACTTTTTTGATTGTCTTCGCTGGTCTCTCGCGTGTGCTAGTGCTCCGATGCATTACATAACATCCGCCTTTTATTCTCTGCTACGTTACACGAAAAAGTAATCACAAAAGATATCAACTAACCCAATTGTCCAATATCCAATCAGTCCACCTTCCCCAGCCGCCATTCCCAGCTCAAGTAACTCTGTGTTTCGCCAACGCGAAGGGCTACGGCCACGATAGCTTCCCCCAATACCCTAAAGCAAGATAGACACGCGACACTATTTTGTTAGTAGCGTCATATACGGTAGAAGCGCCCCCATAAAATGGTCCTCACACACGTACCCTTGGCAAAGTTAGCTCCCTGAATGTGACAGGCTACCAACATGGCGGCAACCCCCCCCCCCTCTAAAAAGAAAAAAGAGGCTTCTGTTTCCGTAATCTCCTTGTAAGCACCCTCTTTCCAGAACCACCCGGATGTCCTCTAAGAAGACCCCACTTTTAGTTTCATATTGTAGGTGTTTTCTCTTCATCCGACCCATCGCTGTCTGTTTGGCCGTTCGCTGACCAGGGCCAAAGTGGAACACTGATCGCCGATAAGTTATGATGGAGGGCCTCCCTCCTGGCACCGACACTCGGGAGCTGGGGACCGCGGACCCGGCGGGTAAGAGTGCCTGGCCTCGCGAGGTTCCTGGACGGGAAATATATCGGTAAATAGATGCCTCTGTCATCTATAGCTGCCGGACGCCGGTGCCGATAGCGGGAACAGGCAGCAGCAGCAGCAGTGGCTGCAGCGGGAGGGGGACATCGCCGGTGTTTATGGACTGCCCCCGCCGAACGCTCCGACCCCACGAGGAAGCCTCATCTGTCCCGAGGTTGGGCCACGGGTTTGACCGGTTCCGGGTTTAGGGTCGGTGAAGGGACGCCGTTACGAGGTCGCGTCCCTCACCCAGAATGAAAACACAAACGTGAATCGTACAGGGCGAACCGTATATATAACGTTTTGATTGAGGCTATGATGCCATTAGTCGTTGGAAATGTGAATAGGGTGTGCAGAATACCTCTCTTTTATATGTTACGAAGCGT
The DNA here is from genome assembly GCA_037355805.1 of Ixodes ricinus. Taxonomy (NCBI): domain Eukaryota; kingdom Metazoa; phylum Arthropoda; class Arachnida; order Ixodida; family Ixodidae; genus Ixodes; species Ixodes ricinus. The sequence continues at coordinate 7,596 of JAZHYW010030965.1, read as the reverse complement.
ATGCACTCAGTATTTCCAAATACTTAAAATTAAAAGAAGCGTTGTTCCAGGGACGTATATAAAGCAGCTTTGAAATGGAGTCTCGTGACGCTGCCCTAGCCTTCTATTTCTAAAAGTGTTGTTCACCAAGGCTAATCTGGTGTCCCTACTGTGCATCACGCAGTTGTGTTCATACGACTACACAAGTGCCTGTTTAAAGCATATTGCAAAACTAAATAAGTATGTTTTTTTGTAGATGTGTTGAATTTAATGTTGTATATCATTTTTAACGTCTGTATAGGTCGAACTAATTTAATATATTGGTCGCTATTTTTTTTCTTGGTATAGTTACAGATTTTGGTTCATTCCCAAACATGAATATGGGTTCATTGTCGGTTACTATGTCCAAACAAAATTCAACTCTTAGATGGTTTATGGTTTACGTTTCGGTTTGTATTTTGATTTTCTTGTAAATTTTTAAATTGCTGTTCTTTTTTTACGTTACAATCATTGCGGTTTGAAGTATTGCCATTACTCTCATGCGCACATGCCACCAAGGAGTAGAACCACTGAAGTTACTGATGTCGCACCTATACGATGTCTGTTTTGATTATAACAACACACTGATGCTTAGGCCGAGATGTATTTCTCATTTTAAAAGCCGATTGACGCTCCCATTGCATCCGTTTAAGGTTTTGTTTTTATTTATTTTGTTAGTGGATTGATGTTTTTGGTATATTCTTTTATATTTTGTCATTGAATTTATATACAGCGTGACTAAATATATTTGTTGCTCCTGTTGTTTTGACATTTCTTCTCATGTAACGGGCTCTCAGACCCCGTCAAGCTGCTTATAGCAGCTTTTTTGCCTAAAAACAATCTCCAGTGTAAGTGTGAAAAAAAATTAAGATTTTAATTAATAACGATCGATGCTGCGAAGGACGAATGAAAAGTAAGATACGATAAAACGAAGTCACGACTCTACCCGTGCAGGGCTGCAGGGCACCAGGTGTTTTTCTTCATAACAAATTTGTGCAATTTATCCTCGAGCCAAATCATAAATAATTGGAAGTAACGGATCCGAGCGTCATCAGTGACCCCCCAAAAGCCCCCCCCCCCTTACACAAACACACGCACACAGTGGCAGTGAATCTCGTAAAAGAGTAAGAAACGACTCTTACCAACAGTCTTTACTAAGCAAAGCGACCCATATACTAATTTTTTTTCTTCTAGAAAATCGTTTTTTTTTTATAAATTACGTATTGACGAACGCTTAGGCTCTACCGAAATATTGATCTAGCGGTTCGAACCGGATTTCAAAGCTTTAAAAGTTGCCTTTTTTTTTTTTTGACTCAAGGGCTGTCCGCGACTTTAGCAAAGCGGACGCCACTAAGCGGGAAAACTGGGAACCAGCCGGACCAGGTCGCTCCGCGCCCCTCCGCGTCTCTGACTGTTTCCGCGGACACGTGTTGTCGGCGTGGTGGCGAACAATGTAATTTGACGAAGGTCCGAATTCGCCTGTGTGTTCATTAGTGTGGTGAAGCCTCAGTAAATTGTTTCTTTCCATCACGGGTTTGAAAGCCCGTTTACTGCACAACACACGGTCGCGTGCTTTCGATTTCTTGCATGGGGAGGAATCACGGAAAAACGTTTTAATTTCTTGTCTGTCTCGAATCACATTCAAAGTGACGACTACTTGGTAACTGAGAAGCGGTTTCTTTATAAGGATGTAGAACAGTGGACTGAGGACGACAGACGAGGTGTTTCATTGGAGGGAACACCAATGTTCCAGTCAAGTGAATGGGAAGGTTCGATAGCTGTTTTTCTTGAGTTTGGTTGTGCTCGATTAGCTTCAAGTTTGAGCCACCCACGCCTGCCGGTGCGTTGGCTATTCATCTTGGCTGCTTTTCGCCGAAAAAGCCTCTGGACCACGCCGAACGAGTTGAGCTGATTTCACAATTACTTGATTCTGGAAAACCGGCTCGCTGCATACGATTAATGAGGGAAATTATCTGCTTTTAAAAGGTGGGGGACGCGTCTCGCAAAGTTAGAAGCTGTCACGGCATTATGATCTATCGCGCCTCCAATATTTATATCATACCCCCGTCGAAGCCAGCAGCATATACGTCTACATTGCTCAGGTTGACCGGCCACAAAAAATACTCATTTTCTCCGTTCAGGATTCGAAGTCAAGTTCATGGCAGAGAGGTTTTGCGTGAATCTCCGATAAAGACTCTTCAGTTTGTCCGCATTCGTCTCCGTGCTACCGGCTAGAACCATTTGGCTGAGTTTCAGGTAGTATGTGTCTGTCTGTCAAATATACTTTTATTCAGCAGTTAGTTCACTTAACAGAATATACTAATATCGCTTTAGTGGGACATAGTACGTAATATAACACATAACCCGCTCGTCAAAATGACTTCTCGATTGCTACTAAAGCCTGAATTGAAATAGGAGTATCAGCTGCTTAGTGGGGCGCCAGCGGAGTAACATTCTCCTTGGCTCAAGAAACGCTTGCTTAATTTTCGTAATTTTCCTGCAGCCTGTGTTGCTGACCGAGCAGACGATTGGAACTGTTTCTTAAACGCGGATACTCACAAAATCTCGATTTCCCAGACAGATAAGTCGCATGGTCGAGGCATTCGAGTTAGCTGAAAATTATTCTTGGTGGAACAATTTTGTAGTCATCGCCGCTTTCCTTAGATGATCAAAATTGATTAGAGTATATTACCGTCTCTCCGGAGCCCATAGTTTCGGTTTTGAACGAAGTCTTCGAAACGAAAGTTCGACATGAAAAGAACAAAAAACACCGGCAAAACAAAACTATGCTCTGCAAGTTTATGTGCACCGGCTACACTTAACCGTCTCAGTTCAAATACCTATAAAATTCGGCATTAAACAAAAGAAAATCTGTTAAATTGAAAGAGCCACCCATTCAGGCGGCCCGGCCGAGCCGACGCGACTTGGACTCAGCCGCCATGTTTGTTTGGTGGTGGCGCCCCCTATAGGTCGCTGGAGTCGCGTTTTCAAATATTTTGAACGAGAAAATGGCGCCCAAAGAATCTCGCAAACAGTCAAAGATAAATAAATAATAAATGTTTATTTCTCCATCACAAGCATGATGGCAGGAGACCGAGGAAAAAAGCTGCATAAATGCAGCTTGACGAGTCCTCGGCCCCCTCCCTACAATCAGCAGCAGTGGCAGCTCACAAAGAACACAATGTAAAAAAAAAAAAAAATACAAGCTCAGTTAACAAAAATAGCGAAATGTATCAGACCGACCATTCAAAATATGACATTGCAGAATGGAGCAAATTCAACTAACAATTCAATAAAAAGCTATGATTATCACAGCAAAAGCACGCAAATTCAGAGATATAGAGAGCATGATTAAGCACTGTTATTTAAGTTATGATAAATTATAAGCTTATGGCGAACAGATACAATAACTATACATACGTCAGGACACTAGAACCATAGAGTTATTACAATAAACGCTAGAGGCTCAGCTGGCGCTAGTGTCTACGGGACTTCCGGTTGCAAATTGAAGCAGACAGCATGCAGTCTACATTTCCAGCCTCCCTGTGTATTCCTATGGGAAAATGCGCGTGAATTTTGTCTCTTCGCCGGAAAATAGCATGAATAACTTTTGTCATATCGGTTGTAACGGATAGTATGTGCCTTTATTGGTATTGTGAAAGTGTAATTGCTTTAGTTACAACATTCTTCTTTACCACTGAGCGATGTTAAACTTCGCTCTATTTCAGGCCCAAACCCCTGTTTCAAGGAGGGTATGTGAAAACGAGCGACGGTTCTAAGCAAACTGACGATCGAAAGGAATGCAGTGTGTGTTCAGGTTCGCTAGCATTTCGGTGGCGCTTATATATTGCTAATATGCCCGTCCTATCATTGGATGAAAATGACTCCGTCGTGCATCTTTACGATCGGTTAAAGAAACATTCGAATTAACGCAAAAAATAAAGCACGTGAGCTACGAAAGGTATGTCTTTTTATTATTTCCCATGTCGGGCAGTTTTTATCGGGCACCTGTTCTCTGACTTCTCCCTATTTGCAAAGATTTGGAGCGTGCGGGTGATGCTTTGAACCATTTGAACCCAGAACAAGCATCTTCGCAGTACTTATTTATTGCAAATCTGACTATATTACGTGGCTTTCAATTTATTTTGATCGTCTGCAAGCACAAGGAGTTACTTATCCAGTGTTACTGCGTAGTTCTTGCCGTCTCTCTTGGTTTTCCACATGTCCTTCGTTCGTTTGGCACGTATATCCCCCATGCTGGAAAGCGTCGACGCCGTGTTCGCGCTAACAGTGTCCGACAGTGCACAAAAATACACGTACGAAGCCGTTTTAGCACCGTTTTTAATGCGATGAATTTGAAAGAAAAACGCCGTAACTGACCATTGATTTCGTCTGCGTGACTGAGAAATGTTCCAATGTGCCTAGTACGTACAAATTATTCGTGATATTTGCTCTTATAATCGAACGCAGAGAGAAAATGAACTCGCTTTTTCCCATAGGAATACATTACCGGAAGTCAAATTTAGACTGCTTGCTGTCTGCTTCAAAATGCAACAGCACACTAGCGCCAGCTGAGCCTCTAGCGTTTATTGTAATAACTCTATGACTAGAACATTGCTCGATCAAAGTCATCAAATTACACTCTTAAAAAAGGATCGGATTTCTCTCGGTGTTGATGTTACGAGTTCCATATTTTGAGTGTTCAAATAATTAAGTAGGTTGGGTAATACATTCGATAACATCTGCTCACCGTAAGTAGTTCTGCAATTTGGCACTCTCCAGTTTTCTATGTTGCGAGTTGAATATATTGGATATCGCTTCGTCAAAGACACTAGGTTGACAAGATGACATATATTGTTCATGACTTCGGACTTGTAACTTAGGCATAAACGGTATTTATATAAACTATACACATTCAATACATTCAAACTTTCGAAAAGAGATTTGCTAGGGTGATCATATGGAACATTACTTATAATTCGTACTATTTTTTTCTGGAGCACAAGTATCTTATTTAAATTTGCATTAGTAGTATTTCCCCAGACAAGATGGCAGTAGTGCACATGAGAGAGAAATAAAGAGTTGTAGATGACTAATTTAACACTTGCTGGCAGAATGGAGCGATGACGACATAATATGCCAACGACTCGTGACAACTTTACCAAAATATGATTTACATGATCATCCCACGTCATTCGTTCCGTGAATATGATACCAAGCGTTTTAAAGCGAGTCAAAACCTCAATTTTGGTCGAATCCAACACGATATCTGTCGTGATAGAGGCATTTTTATTTTTGGTTGAAACAAAACAGCTTTGGTTTTATTCACGTTTATTTTTAGCGCGTTAGAGTGACTCCAGCTACCCAGCTCATGGAGAGTTTTATTAGCCCTATTTGCTAGTTCAAGACAGCAGTCTCCTTTAAAGAAAAGACTTGTATCGTCAGCGTAAATCACAAATTTTGTACTTTTATTTACATTGACAATGTCATTAATATATAAATTAAACAAAAAAGGGCCCAGAATGCTGCCTTGTGGGATACCGGATACGATTGGTTTAATGTCAGAAGAATAACCGTTAATATGAACGTACTGTTTACGATGAGCAAGGTATGACGAAATGAGAGCTGACGCGGTTCCACGGAACCCGTACTTTTCTAGTTTTTTTATGAGCAGTCTATGATTTAAATAATCAAAGGCTTTGGTGAAATCAATAAAAATCCCAAGGGTCATTTTTTTATCCTCAAAACTTTGCAAAATATATTCTTTTTGCTCTAGGAGAGCCAGTTCCGTAGATCGGCCCTTACGAAACCCAAACTGTGACGGAGTAATTATATTGTATTTATCCGAAAACTTCATCAGTCTTGAAAGCAACATTTTTTCGAAGCCCTTAGAAAACACTGATATAATTGAAATAGGTCTATAATTCCCCATGTCATTCTTATCGCCCTTTTTATACAAAACAGTTACCCTGGCAATCTGCATTTTTTCAGGGAAGACCCCGCACTGCAAACACAAGTTAAAGATATGCGTTAAACAGGGAGATATTAAATCTATAACATGTTTTATTGGCCTTATCTGCATGTCGTCAGCGTCACAACTTGCACTGTTCTTTAGTGATAAAAACGTCAGCGTCACCTCCGTATCTACAACTGGCTCAAGAAATATGGACTGCTCATTCTTGTTTTCAATATATGAGCAAGCATTTTCATCAGGACTATCTCTTGGCAAGTTCACAAAATGATTGTTAAAGGCGTTTGCTAACTCTTGCTCCTTTAGTTCTGCGTTACCTATGCAGATTTTGTCAATTCGTTTTATTTCAGATGAACGATTAAGAACATTATTAATTTTTTTCCATGTGATGTCCGTCCGCTTAGCTGATGATGAAAATAGGTTGTTGAAGTATTTATCTCTAGCGCTTTTGAGTTCTTTTGTAAGTCTGTTGCGGTATACTTTGAATGTTTTAAGATCTTCAGGCTCTCTCGTTCTTACAAATGATTTGTACAAAATATTTTTCCTGTTAATCTTGACTAGTAGCTCTGGGGTAATCCATGGCTTACGGATTTTTTTCGATATCTTAACTGATTTATATGGAAAACATTCTCTATATATCTGTACGAATGTGTGTAAAAACAAGTTGTATGCTTCATTCGCGTTTTCTTCTTCATATACCTCACCCCATCCCAAGTTTGAAAGTCTTTGCCTAAACACAGAAAGGCTGTTAGCTGTAATATTTTGAAAGGATGCATGTAGCTTTGGACTTTTATCTTTAATGATCTGTTTTTTTATACACATAAAGACACCTAAATGGTCACTGATGTCAGTGGTCATTATCCCCGACTTTATATACGGTAGGTCATAATTTGTGATGAGCAGATCGAGCAATGTTGAAGAATCAGACGTGATTCTCGTGGGGGACGTTATCACATTATTGCAGCCACCAATATTAATTAACAGATCCATTTGTCTTTTTGCCGGGGTGTCCACAAGCATGTTTATGTTAAAATCCCCCCCCCCCCCAGGACAATGTTATATTTATTCTCATTAGCGTAACTAAAATAGGTGTCTAGAAAAGAAAAAAACGATGTTAGACATCCACCCGGCGGTCTGTAGAATACCGATATCATGCTGCGATTTACAAGCAAGGATAGCACTTCAAAGTCTTTATTAACGCATGAGAATTCTTCTACCATTTCGCAGCAAATATTATTCCGAACCATTAGCGACACACCACCTCCACGACCAGTTGATCTGTTCAAAAATAGCTCTTACACATTGGCAATTCAAAAACGTCGCTATCATCAGTATACCACGTCTCTGATAACATAATAATATCAAACAAAAACAAAACTCATCAAAAAACAAACCAAGCTCCACAGTTTTCTTTCTAGCGGACCGAGTATTTAAATGAATACATTTAAAAGAACTGGAATACTCATCTCCTAGGTAAGACTTTAATTCTGACGGAACAAAGTAGTTTTGTTTTTCCATAATTAAAAAAGAAGACACACGCAGAAAACAAGACCTAAATTCCCTCACGTCAATCGTTCCAAGTCCGTCTCACATTTGATAACGACCGC